>OX451389.1:22133222-22404378 GCA_949629135.1 Eremobia ochroleuca
ACTAAAAGAGAAAAAAAAAAACTTCACCTGCTTCTTTCATTTAATTTCTCGATCATTCAGTAGGTGAATGAACAAACATCTTTTGAATGGTTTACAAATGTATTCATTTTTCACTTCGTTCCTTTTTGCGTTCAGGCGTTTCACTTCAAGTGAGAGATATCGAATGAAAGACAAACATTAACAAAAAAATGAAGCGTCTGGTATCGGATTTTCGTAAAGTAAACAAAATTATGACTTACAATGTAAGAACAGCTCAGCCTGAGCCCTTCCCTGTGAGTTCTCCACATGACACCGGTATGCCCCTGCATCTTCCCGGGACATCTCCATCACCATCAGACTCACGGTGTGACGGTACCCTCTGGACGCCATGCTTAGTCGGTGTTTTGTACCTAAGGAACGAAAAATTACGTTATCTTTCTATTTTTCTTCCCTTAGACAAAAGTTAGTTCATTTCAATATAAGTTTGCTGTTTTTTTTTTTTTTAACCATGCAAGTTCTAGGGAATTAGTTCCTGTGGAGAAGAATAAATGTCTAAGCACATAGGTACTAAATGGACGCTCGGTTCAAATAAATCGTTTTATACTTTATTGTAGACAATAACCTAACAAGATGAAAGCTTCATTTGGTACTTAGCAACTACATTATCATAATGTTATGTTCTTTGCTATAGTTTACAATACATTATGTATTATTGTTTTCACTTTTATGATAATATCCATTAAAACAATATTAAACAGGGTGTTAACAACATTCAACAACAACGAATTGAATAATAAACACTAAGCATTGTTTTACTTAAATTAGATTCAGGAGTAAACTCAAAATTTTATTAAAATAGAATTTCAGTGGAAACATTATTATTTTCAGTGTTAAAATAATTGAGAACAGGCGTAGTTTTTTTATTATTTACTGTCTGCGCAAAGTGTTTGCTATTGTTAGTATTCTGCGATTGTCTCGTGTTTTTGTTTTCATTATTTTCTGGGTTTACAAATTCGATTTGCGGTTCTCAATCTATTTTAGAAAATAATAACTTTGTAATTTTTTTTTTTTTTTTTGTTTAATAAAACCTCAGTTCGGTGAGTTCAAATATTGTTAGACATGACATATTAGATTTTTAATTATTATTTTTTTATATATTATAGAATAGAATAGAATAGAGTACTCTTTATTATGTACACCATATAAATTACAGACATAAATATAGAAATTTTACAAAGGGTGACACAATGGGCGGTCTTATCGCTAAGAGCGATCTTTTAAAGACAACCTTTGGATGGATTGAAAAGGAAGGAGAGACAAATACTGTAGGTAGTCTGTGGTGTACCATTTATATATCAATAATATTTTTTTTACAGAAAATAAAACATAATTATTATTTCACTTACATGATGACAGTCATCTTTTTTGTTTTGGTTTCACAGTCGATATTATTGCGGGTACCAGTTACTGTTTTCGGTTTAACATTTGAAAATCATAATAAATCTGCCAGCTTCCAGTAAGAATAAATCCAAACTGCAATGAAATGCAGTGTCATTAATACGTTTATATTAAAAAAATATTTGCCCACAACTTCCTTATTATCAATTTACTATTCTACAGGTTCACATAATGTTCTCAATCATAAAGCGCTTTCCTAATAAAAATATTCTAGCTCAGTCATAATTCCTCGAGAAGGCAAACTTTCAGAACTCTGTAGCAAACTTCCCTGATACTGTTAGGAATTATGCTAATAACTCAATTTCCATAATATTTATTTTATGAGATTGGGAGCGTTCGTTGTTTTCCTCACGATAGCGGTAGTACTACTAGTAAGTAGAATAGCCGCATCTGCACGATTGATTAAGGAGCTGAAGAGAATTTTTGAAAATAATTCCAGAAAACAGACTTGGATCAATTTTGCCTTTCAGAGTACTTTTGGTTGGGATTAATCTAAAAAATTATATTTAATTCCCGCAATTGTTATAACACAAAAACTGAACAAACATTAAGATTAATTGTACTGACCGAGAAGAACAAGTGATAACGATGATGGAAAAGTGAAAAATGTATTCGAATGAAATAAGATACCTAATATTTTAATTTTATCAATCCTGTTGAAAGTCGTTGTAGAAATACGAACACTTTGAAAGTGATTGCCATTCGTCTAGGCCCTCAGTTCTTATTATTATTACTATTATTCATTTATTTCGGAATAAAAAAATATTCCATATTATGAACCCGTAGTTCACACTTTCGAGTTATCTATCTATAAATAAAATATGTAGCTACCACTGAGTTGCGAGCCACGTCCTATAAACAGCAGATAACATCTATACCCAAAGGTTCAAACAGATAATAATCTTATATTTTTTGCGTCGTAACTCGTAAAACTGCAAATTCACGGAAAGCTCAGAAGAGATACATATTATCTTAAGAAACATCTTCATTAAGGGCCACCTTAACTAAATTTGGTCCGACTTCGTCCGAAAAAATCGCATTATAAATGAATTGCCTAGTTAATTCTGTGATGATTGTATTACGCATTCATTAGATATTACGATACCTACATTAAATTGGCTATTCCACATTTTTAGAGAGTTTGTTGTGTGATTATTTAGATGAAGGAAAATATGAAAAATAGATGTGTTTTTACGAAGTGCTTCTGACTTCGACTTTCTTCGAGTTCTTTCTCAACCCTTGCAAAAATAAATATGAACAGTAGGTAGCCTATAAATGATTATATCATAAGTGGTTTATATCTCGTCAGCTAGAATTATTCAACTGTTTTGTTTTCTTCTAAAAATATCAGTTTCAATTATTGTTTTACGAAGATTATTTATAATTATTATAATTATTAATTTGCTGCCGAAGTGCTGAAAACTTAAAATAACAATCTTCTCAATCTCTTGACATAAAAATAATCTTGAATGTTTACAAAATGTTTGCCAATTATCGTTGTAATCGTATTCATTAGACTTGATGACGCGACGCGTAATTAAGTCGCTCCAATTATATGGTGGGCGCTTCAAGTCCAAAAGTTTACATATAGAATTAATAATATTATTATACGCATTAAATTTGTTACAAACCAATGAACTGCGCAGCCGACTGACATAATATAAAGGAATATTTTCACGAACGAGACGTTACTATATTTTGTAGCTTTGTTTCATATTATTTTATATCAATTGCCCTGTACCAAAAACCTGTGTAAAATACCCAATACATAATAGTAGTAGTAGTAAAATAAATAATAGTATGTGTATGTTGTACCTGTGTAAAATTATTGATTAATTTCTTTAGTTCTTTCTATACTTTATAATAATCAATAATTGTTAAAGTACTTAATTAATTTGAATTTAAATTGGAAATAATATTTGTACTCCTAAAGGCAAAACATAGAGAACCGATGTATATGTTATAACATCTTATAGCTCTACCTATGTTTACAAATAAAAATTCAGATTATGATTCTGTTCCGACAAAATCATAATATTATCATATTATTTGGCTAAAATTAGTTTTACTTACGAGTATTTCTAGAGTGAGACAAAATCAGATCAAATATTAAGACTACTATTTACTGATTAGAATAAGAACCTACCTACTGTAAAAATTTCGAAAAACGAACGATTACAAACTTTATTTTATTTTGAGGAATGTATTTCTGCCAAGTTTTAGCTGCATCTGTTTTAGCTGCATGTGTTTTTGCTGCCTCCGGTTAGATGGCAAGCCGACCTCGACATAGTAGGGAAAAGGCTAGGTAGATGATTCGTGCCAAGTTAAAAAAAAAATCATACAAACGGCATCCTTCCTTTTTACCCCCCCCCCCCCCTTTTTGGACGCACTTAAAAGTCAAATAATAATAATAAATTGTTTATTGATCAACGATGTTCAGATGGTGAGAAAAAAATAAAAACTTACTCTAGTTAATTATGTAACTACATTATAAGGTAGAACATGTTGATGAAAGTACGCGGTACATATGTTGACAATATACGTTACCCTGTCTCTTAAACTAGGGTATACCTGTATCTTAAGAGACAGTGGACAGCCATATTACCAATGTTGCAAGTACGGACCCTGTCAATCTACCCACAGTTAAACAATTTTCAAAAAACTAGTAATGGTGAGTAAAAATGAAATTGAAAAAAAAGTAATTATGAACTTTATTCTAGTGAGTGTGTGTGGTGTGTGTGTATGTGTGTGAGTGTGAGTGTGTGTGTGTGTGTGTGTGTGTATTGTTAAATAATTCATAAATAAGCAGCTCACTGTCAATTTAAAAAAAATTGGAAAAATGTTACTGATCAAATGTGAAAACAAGCTTCCCGGTGAGCGTCGACGGCGTGAACGATCACAAAACTATTGCTGACATGTTTAAGGAACAGCCGGTCCATTCTGTAAAAATTTCACCGTGAAATCATAAGTAAAGTGAGCACTTAATAGTGTTAATCCCTAGCGAATGACAGCTCACTCCACGCTCACTTCACCCAAGCTTTCACGGTGAGATGGTTGCAGAATCGCACGGCAGTTCACAATCCCATCGTCCCTGGGTCCGTCGTCAACGAGTTATGTTCACGATGCAAGTGCCGTCATGACTGGGCGTAAGACGTTCTTTTCTGCTAAGGGTATTTATTAGAAGCACAACACACTGCAGCCAAGGTACTTGATAGCATGCTTAATGCGAACCTCGCGAAAATCGAACAGTTTCGATTCATAACAGGGTTGCTTACTGAGAGTGCCATTTAAAGTCTAACGCATGCTGTCGGGTACTACATAGCCAGAAAGACGCCGGTATACGCGTGCTTCCTAGACTTGTCCAAGGCGTTCGATCTTGTCGCATGGGACAAAATCGAACTTCTTGTCCTTCTGTGGGACAAGCTGGGCAGTGCGGGTGTGCCGGAGGAGTGTATCTCTATCCTGAGTTATTGGTATGCAAACCAGAAAAACCATGTGAAGTGGGCAGGGGCGCTGTCAGATGAGTACAAATTGGAATGTGGCGTCAGGCAAGGTGGTTTAAGTTCACCTCTATTGTTTAATGTTTATGTTGACCAGCTTGTCGAGCGGCTCAGTAGCACACATGTAGGCTGCCACATTGATAACACTTGTTTTAACAATATTAGTTATGCAGACGATATGGTGCTGCTGAGCCCCTCCATATGCGGGCTAAGGAAACTTTTGTCTATTTGTGAGAAGTACGCGGAAGCGCATGGGTTACAACATAACTCTAAAAAGAGTGAAATTTTAGTATTTGAATCAGGCAAACAACAGCCATGTGCCTCCTGTGTTTCTCAATGGAATAGCCCTAAAGCAGGTTCAAGCGGTTAAATATCTGGGTCACATTGTGACAAGCGACCTCAGGGACGATGAGGATATTGAGCGGGAGCGCAGGCTTCTGGCGGTGAGAGCTAAAAAAGCAGCTTCCCTGCTGTTCCGTATACGAGGTAGCAACAACGGCATCCTGAACGCGATAGCTGTACGCTTTGACTGTCCCTTTCAGAATCGGTGGGTCATGTCTTGTGTAGGTGTGTTAAGTCATGGCAAATAAAAATGTAAGGTTTCTATGGGTCTATGCCACCAGAAATAAAGTTTTATTATTATTAAACAACCAATACATATACAACGCGCAAAACCTGAAAATAGTTTGATTAGAATAACGAGTAGAATTAATTGAACCACTTTTTAATATAGGTCACATTTTTCAAAAAATCTTCATTATAAACGTTGCCGTGTCTATTTATTAATAGGTCAAGCAAGTCAATGTCAGCGCGGCACAGCGGCCCGGTGACGACTCCTTCCTCGGTAAAACGTCGTCGCAGACGCGTATATGTGTATGCGCCTGTTTTCGCTCTTTGTATAGAGCCGACCTTTTGTACTTATTTATCTATTCTGTGGTTTAAGTTCAGAGATTGATAAGCTTTGATACTTGAGCGATAGATTAAATCTCTTGAACGGGCTTATGAAATTAGCAGTTTGAGTTAATTTCGAGTAATTTAAAGTTTGATAGTTGGACGCCATGATCCTATGAGTATGAGCAAGGTCTGTTTAAAGTTAATGAAATTCCACCATTTACTACAGCTTAGGTACAATTTCTAGGACGCAGCAATGCGCCTGTATTTCTTTAGGCTCTAGTGAAATTTGTTCAATGTCTTTGAGATGCAGTCGCATAGCTTTTCACCAACATATTTTACATCTTTATCTGGGGTACTCTAATATATCTCATTCGTAAATGTCTAGCTACAGTATCATTTAATTTGGGAGTACTAATACATATTCAGTGTGGAAGCCTTGGAAGCAGCAGTAAGGCTAATTTATCGCCTCGCTACAGAACAAGCGTGAAAAGGAAGGAATTCAAGGTGGTTCGTAAGATCAAAATAGTTTCGTGGGAAAATTGGGTGTTGGAAACTCTGAGGACTTTTCGAGTAAAGTTCGGTTTTTTTTGAAAACCTTGAATAAACTTGATACTTTACTCACAGGTTTATTCAATGCAAGTTGGCAATTAGGTAATCATAGTATTTAGTTCTCTACACTTTAATCAAAAGAAATGAGGTTTGTTCTGTTTGACAATAATGCGTTGAGCATTATTATGACATAACTGTTGCCCGTCACTATATTTTATTACCAGACCTCATCGAAGCCTCACAAATCCCTTTGTCAAGTTCAACGATCTTGCCTCAAGATTGCAGTCTTCAAGCGCTTTATCAGTGGACAATTTCGAATTATGATGATAACAGCTTAACCGACTATTTACAAGAATATATGGAAAAACAAATTTAAGTTGGAAGATCAATTTGAGACCAATAAGCGTGAAAAATAAGTGTAAATAACAAGCGATCAGCAAACATAAGTTTGTAAGGTAAGCACATGATGTTTTACTAATAGAACGAATTTGCATTGTTCGTTTAGAATTAGTTTTTGGTAAACAATCGTCCTAAACAAAGAAGGTGGCTGGGGTAGACTGGATGCGGAAGGCGGAGGACAGGGTGTTGTGGTGCAGTCTGCGAGAGGCCTATGTCCAGCAGTAGACTACGATAGGCTTAGTTGATTGATAGATTGATTGAAACAATCGTCAGTCTAGTCTTGTTAAATATACTTTAGACACAATTTTTATCGTCTAAAATTGAAATCTATTTATTTGGAAGGTCGTTAATTGAATTAAAGTTTTTGGATTTTTTTTTTCGCTGTTTTTTGTGAGAAGTTTGTTTGCGCTGTTTTACTTAATGCCGAAATGCTTCGAAATGTATTACATTTGTGTCAGATGTTGGAGAAACCTTGAGTCCAATATTAAATTAACTTGTAATATTGTGATGCTTCTCATTCTATAAAACAGAAAATAGCATCTCCAACAGCAACAAAAACCGAGGAACACAAATAAAAAAATGAACATATTTAGTCCGCTACAAAATCCTTTATAACAACAAATTATCCTTTAATTGCAATTACCTATCACACGAACCATAATAGCAGTTTCGGTCTCCAACCAGCGGACTGACAGTTGCCAATCTAAAAGTTAGTAACTAGGGGTCTAAAAATTCTCCAAAAAGGCCCCTGTATTTTCCATTTAATGGAATTATTCCTTAATCATTGTACCGATGTCGGCCGGAGTTACGCCAACTAATTTCGCAACTTTTATTTACCTACCGGGCTGTTGTTACCTACATAACGGGTAAAACAACGCCATAAAAGTTTTTTCTGGTACAGACGCCAGCACATCAAGCTACCCGAAAATGTCAGATTTTCCCAATCAACTTTGAACATTAAGCTTTAGCGATAAAGCTGAAAATGTATTAAACAAATCTGACAGATTGTAGTAGCTTGATGTGCTGGCGTCTGTACATGAATAACTTGATAAAGCCTCGTTTTGTGGCAGCGCGATACATTATTTAATTAATCGAAGTTTATATTGGTTCATTTTGGCGTGTCGGGAGGGAAGGAGATACCTTCACCTAGGTATATATTAATTGATTAGAGTGGCAGGTAAGTAGGTGCAAGTAATGAATGATATTGATTACAAAAGCAAATTTTAATATTTCATAGGAGTATCTATGGAATCAGTTAGAAAAGTATTTTTATAATATCACAATAGTTTAAAAAGCGCCACAGTCTATAAAATGTGTAAGGTGGATTCTAAATTTATAGGTAATAGGTTACTATGACTAGTTACTACGAAAATGACTAAAGGTAAAGAGCAATTTAAGCTGATGGAAAAATATTACGTCAGTAAATGCTGTATTGATTTTTCGGAATTTTCAGTATTTTATTCGGTGTTTTCTTTAGTTGTATTCGCCTGTAAGTTGTCGAAAAATTAGTAGGTATATAATCAGTAAATTTCATATTTTGAGTAAGCTCATATATACATTTTTTTCCGAGCTTTTATTACTACCCTTTATAAAATAATGAATCCCGTCGCCCCGGCCTGATAGAGAGGGGTCGCCTGTTAATCTTCTTAACGCCTACCCGTATCCAGCGCCAATATACATCTAATAGTCGCTAATAAAAGTCTGTAGACACCTCTATTGGGGTGTTGAATTATTTTTAAAAGGGTAGATAACATTTGGGGTATTTGAAGACATATTCCCATTGCGTTTAGTACCTACCTATTTGATTTTTCATCATACATTTATTTTTTAACTAGGTGTTGGCCGCTTCTTAGTCTGCAATTCAGGATGAAAAGTAGCATAATTATGTACTTACCTAGGCCATGGTCTATCTGTTTGCAAATTTCATATAAATCCGTTCAGCCGTCTAGGCGTCAAAATGTTAAAAACAAACAAACTCGCTTTCGATTTATATTGGGTTGGCAACTAAATACTGACTCGCTTTTGAATGAAACAAATATTGATTTTGGTATTTTTTATTTAAAATTACAATTAGACAATATAATCTTCGTGTAAACCTATAACATGTTCCATCTATCTGTCAGAGACTGAATGCCTTGCTTCCAGAAATCAGCGGGCTGCTGCTTAAAAAAGTTGTCAAATGCATTCTTCACCTCGGTGAAATCATTAAAGCACTGTCCACGCAGAAAATTTTTTAGAGAGCGAAATAGATGATAATCGGAGGGAACTAAATCTGGAGAATACGGCGGATGCGTAACTGCAGTCCAACCTAACTCCTGCAATTGCTGACGTGTGGGGGAAGCAACGTGGGGTCGCGCATTATCGTGAAGCAAGTTTTCGTCGCCTTTTTTCCTGCATAGCAGCCGCTAACTTGCGAAGCAGTTTAACATAGACATCGGCGCTAATTGTTTGTCCATCAAGGAGTAATTCATACTAAATCATACCGCCTACATCCCACCAACAACAAAGCAAAACCTTCTGTTTATGAGTTTTTACTTATACTTGAACTGGCGGTTCTTCTCCTCGTGGTAACCAATAAGCTTTACGTTTATCATTCTTATACGAGTACATTTTCCAACTTTCATCTCCTGTTACTAAATTACTTAAAAACTCCTTACGTTTGGGAAGAAGGAGTAACGATTGACAAGTTGATACTCGTGCAGCTCAGTTTGCCATACGCAGCTGGTGACTGCAGTTAAGTGCCTTTTTTTTTTTTTTTTTTGTTTCGGGGTGGAATATCCTCATGGATGTCCGCCGCCCTGGGGCGGGCGGCGGGGTCTGTCAGACTCTTACTGACTAAAAACCACCCCGGTGTTCCCTCTCTCACCTACGCCGGGGGTCGCGGGAACGAACGATACTTGCGCTAACTCACGAGTAGTAGCATCCGAGTTTTGATTTAATTCTGCCAACAGCATGTCGTCACCTTTTTAGGGATTATTGTACTCATATATGAACCCCTTTTACTATAGTATCAACGTTGAAATTGTGATAAATATCTATGTCCTCCTGTAAGATTGTATATGTGTTGAGTTACTTTCCCAATGCTCGTTAAATTAATAATCGTTGATTGCATTGTGTTTAAAATTCTTAACTGAAGACTAGAGATTTCTTGTAGCTCAAGAGAGCTACGCAATAAATATTCTGGAACTGTCAAAATGTGCAACACTTAATCTCTTTAAACACCTACATAGTTGCAGAAAATAATATTATTGTGATCAAATTTCCAAAATGGATGGCTCGGATAAAAATGTATTCCGTAAAGAAATTGTTGCTCTAATTAAAAACCATAAGATGATGTCAAAAATCCGTGAAAGCCTACGAGCACTCCAACCAAACTGCGGCACTCACCGTTCTAAAGAGACGTTAGTTATATTATCACACTAATATTATAAAGGCGAAAGTTTGTGAGTGTATGTGTGTGTGTATGTTTGTTACTTCTTCACGCTCAAACTGCTGGACCAATTTTGATGAAATTTAGCACACAGATAGCTTATAACCAGGATTAACACATAAAATACTTTTATCCTGATATTCGTACGGGATCGAGACTTATGCGGGTGAAACCGCGGGGCGCAGCTAGTCAACGATTAAAGGCGAGCTAGTGATGATGAATTTGAAGTCTTCAATGGTACTATGAGTACTTACATTAGAAGAGACGAAATATCTTTAGCCATTTTATGCTCTTGACCTGCAAACGTTATGCTTGAATGGGTCAAGTGAATTTCTAGCACATTATCGAGACTTTGAGAGCCTCAACGCTCCGGAACTTGTTTTAATGGAAATATCTGGAAATGGAAATTCTTGAAGAAAATTAAATATGCACGTGACAAATAATGATAAATGATTTATTTTCTGTAAGTAGCTTTGTACAAACACTTTTACATGTCAGTAAAACGTGTACAAACACATTCATTTTTAATATAGTATAGGTAAACTATTGCATGTTCATAGGATTAATCCAAATTCGAGGGGCTCGTGGCTAAATAATAACAACTGTACGGGTCGATCGATCAGGTTAAGCTACGCTTGCCGCGGTTGGTCTGCGGATTGTGTATGATTATTGTGTGACCATCTTTACATACCGAGACCCCTCCGTGCCTCGGAAAGCACGTTAAGCCGTTGGTCCCGGCTGTGATCTTTGATGTATATCTTTGACAGTCGTTACGGATAGTCAGAAGCCCGAAAGTCTGACAACCAGTCTTACCTAGGGTATTGTATTACTTACTCAGTAACTGGGTTGTAGAGGTCAGACAGGCAGTTGCTCCATGTAAAATACTGGTATTCAGCTGCATCCATCAGTTAGACTGGAAGCTGACCCAAACATAGTTGGGAAAAGGCTAGGCAGATGATAATGAGGAATAATCCAAATTCTTCCAACTTTTTATGTTAACGTATAAAAAAAAGTAATAATTATAAGTATGTGCATGCCGTAGTCTTTTATTTACAAATCAACATACAATGAACATAAATTCGTTTGAGCAAACAAAACGTCATACACAGTCATCGTGTCGAAATATAAAAAAAAAAATCTTAGACAGCAAAAACTTTAAATTCAACTAAGCCCTAAACTTGCGAATGAAAACCATTTTTCACCTTCAATAAAAAAAACGCCGCTTGAATAAATTAACGTCACACTAACCTCAAATATTACTGCGACACAAACAAACTCACAGATTTATACAAACTAAAAGCAACTTCGCTGAGTAAGCTGCAGGAAAAATATGAAACTGGACATCATGAGAGAAACAAGAATTTATTGCGGCCAACAAAGTCTCCACGACTTGATGTTCATTTATACAGTTCAACCTGTCCGTGGTAATATGGTGTTTTATCCTTTTTATTCAAAGTAAAAAGTAGTAGGGGAGTGGAAGGTATGAGGTGTTCTTGTAGCGTTTGGTCTTGCACTGCGCCTTAATAAATTACTTAAAAAACTGTAAATTACTTTTCACATACTGGTATTCGAAAATTAGAAACCTACGTAATTTATGAAAATAAATGACCACCGACGCGTTTAGTGAAAATGTGAAATGGAAGCATTTCCTACTTTTGCTAAAAGCAACTTATTGGCACCATGACCGATCGACTAGGCGTAGTGGTTATAGCAACATCTTATCGGACAGTATTTTACAGTCGTAAAAATACCAAACCTAAAGTATACGCTTCTGTGCCATTTAGGTCATACTTGACGTGATGACGGTCACAAGAAACGAAAGACTAAACGGTTAAACAATCGTATTTTATAGTCCATAAATTTTGTTCTGTTTGTGTTTGTGTAGGCCCACTGAGCTAAATATTGGATTCAACTTTCTGGCTAAATGCCAAAAATATCTGCCACTAGGTATCTATATTTGAAAAAATAACATTAACATCGTTTCGCGAGGAAACAACCAAATAGAGTTTACGAGAGATATTCGTAATACACCTGAGTATTTACACTTAATCAAAGGTTAATCAAAGGTTATCTATGGATTTTTATGAAACTGAGGGGAATTAGAGACTTGCACTCTTGTGAATGACGGAAATAACAACTGCCTATCAAATTGCTTTTTTGTGTGAATTTACGAGAGATTAAATTTTATAGAACTGGATTTCAGAAACCTCCAAGTTAATTGGGTTAAACAATCATCTACGAATTGTTTATCCTCTCGATACTGTTTCGCTTTACCATTGCTTACTTTACTATTTAAAATGGTGTTACAATAATATTATTATAAATATTTTGTTATTAATTGCAGTACAGCGTACAAAATTTCTTTTAAATCATAACTACGGAAGAAATGCAGGACTCCATGCAATCTGGATGTCGCATTTAGATTTCGCGTACATTCGTCAAAAACACTCAAAAAATAGATCTTGGTCAAATTGATATCATATAAAAGCTAATCGTAACATATTTTAACATTGAGATTATCATTATAGAAGTAGTAATGCCATATTTTGGTGAGTATGATAACTTTATTGCTTCCGTCCCAGGTCCTGCATTTTGATGATCAGATTTAATAAAATAATAGTTTCTTTTTATCTGTACAGCTTAATAAAAACAATAAACACAATGTAAAGCCCTGTAACTGTTTCATATAGTGAATTAACTTTCTTTCATGAACGTTTCTGAAATTAAGTGAAACCAGAACTGCCATTCTTCTTTTGACATACACGTTTTTCTACACTTTGCTCACTGCGCTTTAATTTTCCTTTACCCGGAAGAGTAATAAAGTCACTTTACACAAACTTACGTAACAAAAAATAACGTTTAAAACAAAGGAAATGAAAATAACTATTCAGTATTGAATGAAGTCGACGTTGTCGACCATACTAACGGTGGGATAGTACTTATAGTTCCTAGCTAGACTTTTTGCTAAGCCCAAGCGAAGTACTGCTATTATTTAGTTCATTAATCTTTCCTTACGTATTAATGGCGGTATTTTAATTTTAGTTCGGTTAATGGAATTTGCGTCGAAAGTTTTCGAGTGAAAGTTTTCTACGTCGCCTCGACTAAAGCTGATGACAGGCAAGCTAATTGCAACCTTAAGACTGTAGGGAAAAGTGGATTATTGAGTGGTGCTGGTGTCATAGAAGAAATTAAGTGGCTTCCTTAATAAGTAGATACCACAGATTCCATGTTAGTAAATGTTTTTAAAACTTAATGTAGATCAGAGATGGTAGAGGAAAAGGCATGAAGCTTTTTTTTTTTAAATCAACAAAATGGCGGCCTCAGGAAATTTATTTCCAGATTTTCGTGAAAAAACTAACAGTTAATTATTTATAAAAAATCGAAGTTTAAAAAAAAATCCTTCGATCAGGCACTAGATTATCTATTAAATAACGATTTTTTCTTGTCCGATTGATTTTAGGTGAATCTCCAAGGATTTGTGATGGTCACCGCAAGGTACTCCTTATGGAACAGGGTCCAACACAAACACCTATAACTTTGTAAATTTTTTTTTTCTAATTTTCCTGAAGTCGAGTTGAAACATAATGTAATGATGTCATATTGTTATTTTCATTAAATAAATTGAGTCACTGACAAGAAAAAATATTGAAAATTCACAATTTTTCATGCCTCTGACTACCCCTAACCCCTTAACCAATAAAGGTCACACAATTCTTTACATGCAGTTTTAGGAGGTAATTTTGAAGGGAAACCATAAATAATAGAAGTGTCGTCTTTTCTCAAGGTGGCCTTTGACACAATTTATATTCGTATAATTTGAAACCGTATCAAAGCAAATGTGTTGATATTGCGACAACCAATTCACCTGAAAGGCATACATAATCTGGCATAGTACCTACGGTTTTTGGCATATTTTTGTGGTAAATTACTGCGGTAAACTGGTATATCAAAAAAAAAAATACTTGCAGTTTTCGACCTCTAGTGTCACGTATACGTCAGTTTATTGTTTTATTTTTAAAGAAACATACTCATAATAATCAACAAAAAATCCACTTCACCTTCACCGGTCACAGTAAAACATTAATGTCTATACTCGCTAAGACATATCCCTATGTCACAGATTACTAAATAGTTACTGCCAGATACTTCACCCAGTACAAAATTTTCAATACCTACTGCTACAATAGCCTACTACGTCGCGTCGCCAACCGCTGCATGCTAAAATGTGCCTATGTACGAATGAATTTAACGATTAAAATTGAACAACGTGCGTGGCTTCGCTTGGGAAAACCCGCATTGAATCTGGTCCGCAAACGGCCCGAGACCGCTCGGCCGGGCGGTAGGTAATTATAGCGCGCAAGTACATGGAGTGACGGAGGCCTGCCTATGTTCTCGTTGTACTCGGATCTCAACGTTATAACTTACGTATCTAGTCAGTTAATCTTATATACGAGCTTCTTTGACCTTTGTACGCTCTTTAGTTTTTATTATTTTGCTAAACCACAAGGCTGTTTTTTTTGGAACGTAAAATTTTATTTCTCTGTGATGCGAGGATATTTTCGATTTTTAGCGTCAAGATAATCACATAGTTTAGTTTAAGAAAAGTAGTCATCCTAAGTACTGTTCTCGTTCAAAGAACGGTTCAAAGTTAATTGGGAAAATTTCACAGTTTCGGGTAGCTTGATGTGCTGGCATCTGTACATTACAGATAACTTAAGCTAAAGAGAAAGGTAATAATCATCATGCTCTTGCCCTTACTCTATATTTAAAAATATATGAGGTTTTTTTATTTATGCTCTTGTCAAAAATAACCTCAAACACACTGATACTGAAATCTATTAATCCAACCTATACCTTTCATCAATCTAAAAAAATCTGTTCTAGAAGCGGAAAGACACACATTAAAATTTCTCCAACTTCCACCGTACCTCAGAATTATTCCGCAATTTTTCCTCAATGTTGTCTGATCTTTTCTATCATGTGAACTTATTTTACCACACATTCATCATATATTTCTTAAGATCCTATTCAATAGCCCTTTATTTTTGGAAGTCTTTGATCTGAAGCATGAATGAGATTTAAATATTTATGTGTATATCGATATTTAAATATGTCATTCGTTTGACAGATCGGGACGCCAGCGCTATCTGGTAGCACTCGACAGATTCTAGCCTGCGTTCGCGCGAGAGGACGAGAGCACTGCAGAGCGGTGTGGAGCGGTCTCTTGATTATCGGACATCCAACGGACAGCATGTGCTCAGAAACTGTCTCGCGTTCCGCATCTAGTTGTGTCGTGTACCTACAGTGCTATTCGCTAGTATGATTAATTTGTTCGTATATGACTGATGATAACGATACATATGTACCTTCTCCGTAATATATTATAATGTGTTCATTTATGTATTTACTTGTTACGGTAATAGTTTCTGTATGTTCAAATGACGGGAACGTATTGTTTTGGTTACGTTGTATGTTTTATTGGAACTTATAACCTAAAGTAATAACCTTGATAAAATTGTAGTAGATCAAAAAAACAGTGTCCGGGTGTCAAATGCGTTTAAACGAGATACTGCTAGTGTTATTCCGTAAACCACCGCGTACCACTCGTATCACTAAACGCTTTAAATAACTAAAAGCACATTTTATTTAAACTCCAAACCGAAACTATTCTGCTCGCTTATAGTTCCAGTCTCGTTACACGCTCGGCCGATGAAATTCTCCACAACTCACCAGAATTAGTAGCAAACTGGCGTACAGAGTACGAAATGATTTTTCATCAGTATCGGAATATGTTGTAAAAATACGATTGTTTTGCAACACTTCTATTATATTATTAATTCCGCCAGGAGAATAGGAAAATAGCAATAGTTTGTGTGTAACTTTCGAGTGTCATTTGGAGTTGGGCTGTAGTTACGTGTTCCCAATAAATACATGCTTGGGATTGAAGCTCGTACTGCCTTTTGGTATTTTTAAATAAGTTATACGGAACAGTACGGTTAAAGTAACATTGACACGTTTTGGCACGTGTGTATCTGATTGTTTCAGTGTCCGCTGCCGAAAAAGCTGTCATTGAAGCATATGCATATTTTTATCGTTGTTTTAAGTAAACTAAAGCAATATTTAACGTCATAATTATAACAAATATTATCTCATTAATCACAATAATAATCGGTTGTTTATAAAAAGGGACACATTGACAAAAAGTAACCATTATCAATTAAAATAGAGCACAGTTGCGTATTTCCCTGAACTAGGTTGGACCTGTACATTTACACTATGTTAAATTTAACTGTAACAAAGAAAAAACAAGGATTTAACCGTAGACCGGGAAAAGTGGAGAGAGGGAAAGGAGGCCTTTGCCCTCCAGTGGAACAACTCAGGGTTGATATATTATATATACATATTATATATATTTTGGCAAAAACAAATTTCTTTACTCAAAGCCAAAATAATAAATTCTAAATCAAGTCTTGGTTTCTGAATAGCTGATGCCATGCAGCACCAACAGACACGATAGAAGATTACCGCAGAATTAATAATCTACGCCAATAATGACGTCATCAATACAGAGTACAGCGACCGCAGCGCACAGATTGTTCGCGTTATTGATGAACAATAAATTCAAGTACCTTCAAGAAGTTGATTAAAGAATCTCGTTTAAGTGGTTATTACCTACAGCTATGCAACTAACTTGGCCTTTTTTATATAGATGGACCATAAAACTGTTTGTAAAAATGGATTACTTTAGCAAGTTTGACAAAGGTTAGCAAAGATGTTATTATTCTTGTAAATAGGATATATTCCAAATTCAAGTTCCTCCAGACTTGTACCGCGTCGCAAGGAAGCCCGGTAATCACATGGATCATTGCGTAGCTAACTCATCAGCCACGAATGACGAACTGGGGATCACGCCGCGTCATCTGCCAGATACACTCCTACATGCTTTTGTTTTGGAACATCCTTTTTTTCGCTTTTCTTGTATAGACAGTTTGATTTGGCCAAATTGTTGAATAGTCTCCAGAAGTTTTGGGCTTTACTTGTTTTCAGAATCGAGGGATCAAAAATGTTCCAAGATTTGATGTGGTGGATGTCTTATTATCTTGGATGGTTTTCTTATTATTTTTGTCCGATGTTAAACGAATATTATATTGACGAAGGATTCTATTTACTGAAACCTGAAAATATTGATAGTTTTAGTTTAGGACAAAAGTAATTTACTCGTGAAATATTAAAATCAAATTACAGTGATAACAAGTACAGAAAAAGTTCATTTATAATCACAAAAATTAATTTAAACAACGCTACGACTATTTTGTTGGATTTGATCAAACCTCTAACGATAACCATTTTGCGCTCTAAATATTATTGAACCAACATCAAAGAGTAATAAACCAAC
Source organism: Eremobia ochroleuca (assembly GCA_949629135.1). Taxonomy (NCBI): domain Eukaryota; kingdom Metazoa; phylum Arthropoda; class Insecta; order Lepidoptera; family Noctuidae; genus Eremobia; species Eremobia ochroleuca. The sequence continues at coordinate 22,150,828 of OX451389.1, forward strand.
CAGATGTGGTATCTATAACTGGAATATATATTTATATCATAAATCTGTAGACGAGGCTTTTCTGAACATTGAAAATATTTCCAAAAAAATAAAAAGTTGGTGTGTTTAACCAAACTTCAATTTCATGTCAAAAAGAGAATCCAAGATGGCGGTTGCAATAGTTTTCTAATTTTTCGTCATGGGTGTCGTTTTTATAGTTTTAAAAGGCGCTGAAGCCGATAGTGACGTCAAAATGATAATCCAAGATAGCGCCTGCAAAAAATTTAAAATTTTCGTCATTTTTAAATTTTCTCAGCCGCCATCTTTTTGGTTCTGGATTTCTCTCTAGAGGTCTCATCCCACTCAAGTTTTCATCAGTTCTCTTTAGCCGAATTTACTTATAACCGACTTAAAAAAGGAAGAGGTCCTCAATTCATCTGTTTTAATAAAAAGTAGTACTTACACGAATTTGTGTGAAATAAAATAAAATAAAATATAACCGAAAAGGTCCGTAACCGGTCTAAATGAAAATCATGTCCAAAGTCTTCTTCATGGGTGTCACATCTCCGTAGTTTTCGAGGGCGGTCGGTATCGAATATAACCAAAGTAAATGGGTTGCTTTTCACATGGGCAACTTTATGTAGGAACTTTTTGGAGGGGCAAGAAACCTCTCTAACATCGTTTACAGAGAACCGTTTTCTTAGTTACGCAAGGTTTCAAGATCATGATACTTTTTTTAAGATCGTGATACTTTCATAGTTGTTTGCCTTTTTCTCGATTTTTTCTCAAAACTTCTTCACCATGATAACGCTTCAGCATACTCCGCCAGATGGGCAGTTGATTCATTGAGTAGTTACGGCAGTTGCACACCCAAGCAGCACTACCATGTCGTATAAATATATTGTAGATTATGTCTTCGAGACAATAACTAAGTCATTGTCTTGGTTAAAATCTTATCGACCCTCAAGATATCTTAAGGCTATCCATCAAGAGAGAGCTAAGCAAATGTGGGCACAGGCTTACAGTATAAGTTAAGAAAGACTTCAAACTACTTTTCAGATAAACTTCAGTACGAATTAAGAGTAACACCATTGATGTATTCATCCTTTTATCTTCAAGATATCTCGACGCTATAATAAAGGCATAATATTGGTATGTAAGATATGTATCTACAATACCAAGTTAAGAATTTATAAATTTACCGCAGAGAAGAAGACAAGACATATAAAAACTAACTTCAAACTTCACCTACTAATCTCAGATATACTTTGGATAAAATGTTGGTATGATTTTACAACTTAGTATTCTAAAATAGATGCAAAATAAAAATATAAGGAAGACTTATAAACTTACTCTTGGCTAAAATAAGAAGCACTCGAGACATAGCTTTAGCTGTAGCGTCGTCCAGGATTGCTGCTACATTATTAGAAGGATGTAGAACTGCACACGCTGCCTTAAAACTACTTCTAAACCTTACAAATGTACACCCTTATGTAATATACCAAAGCAAAGCAATCTTGCCAATGTGCTTAAAAATACTGAACTAATAGTATGGAACGAAATAACGATGGCGCACAAAAGAGGAGTCGAAGCCTTGAATAGGAGTTTGCAGGACATACGAAATAATAAAAACATAATGGGTGGTATGACGGTGTTGCTGGCAGGAGATTTTCGCCAGACTTTACCAGTAGTACCCAAAGGAACGCGCGCAGATGAGATCAAAGCGTGCATCAAAAGATCTTTTTTGTGGCCTTCAATTAAAGTGCTTAAACTTACTCGAAACTTGAGAGTATATCTCAGAAGTGAAGTTTCTGCCAGCAGATTTTCAGATCTTCTTCTTCAGATCGGAAACGGAAACTTTCCACAAATAAAGGGGTTGATACAAATACCAAATGAATTATATACTGTGGTATCAAAAGTTGAGGGACTTATAGATAAAATCTATCCTGATGTTAAAAATATTAAAGACAAACCGATGGAGTGGTTATACGAGAGAGCCATTTTGACTTCCAAAAACGACCAATCCGCTGCGATCAACGAAATGTTGATACATTCGAAGGTGAAGAAATGATTTGTAATTCTGTTGACACCACGGTCTTTTTTATCCATTGTGTCGTTGAATCTTCTTAGTCGTAATCATTTTTTATGTCAGTTTTGTTATTTGTATTTAACTCTATAAATCATTATCGTCGTTTTTCATTTGACATACTCTTAAAATTCCCTATAAAGCCAACTTAACATTAAATTAATTTAATTTTTAACATTTATTATATTACCATTAACCAGCTTCTGTTCTCCATTCAGAGTCCAATGGACCTGAGGTACTGGGTACGCTTCAGCTGTGCACTGAAGAGTGACAGAGCCACCAGAAGGCGCCCGTATGGCGACCCGGCCGGCCCACACTGACGGAAAAACTGTAGAAACGAAAGAGTATATAAGTTTGGGTATTTTGAGATATACGGGATGGATTTTTGAGAGTATTGACGAGTTTCTAGCTGACTGTACTTAAATGATAAATGATTTATTTTCTGTAGGTAGGTTTGGACAAACACTTTTACATGTCAATCATATTTTTTTAAACTAGATGAGGTCGGCGTTTTCTATCTGACTACTCTGAGAAGAAAGGCCGAAACAAACTCAGAGGTCACAGTCTCTTTTAAAGTCCAGACATAATCTTGGTCAGATCATGTGAAGACCATGTAGATTGGTGTCTGAAATGGTCTTTTGAGTAAAGAACCACACAGATTGAGCGGACCTGTCCAGTCAGTGCACGCATTTGTCAAAAATCGTGCAGCTCAACTCAGAACTTGAGGAGCCTTACGATTCGACGAACAATACCAATGAAAGGATATTTGGGTAGGCCGCATAAATTACTCAAACTGCCAGATCATGATTAAAACTAACTAAGAAGGAAAACAGAAAAAAGAAATGACCCACATAGTCTTCACACTCACAGTAATAATAATAAAAAATAAGATACTTTACAAAGTAAATATCCATGTCATTGTTTATTATCTCACTTTTTTCCAAAATCTTTGAATGCACTTAGCTATAATTAAGAAGGACTGTCATGTAGTAAAACGTTCTTAGGGGACCCTAAGAACGTTTACCTGTGGCTTCAGTAGTTTTAAGGTACCTGTCTTTACTGCCCCGTCTCCACCTATAATATGTTAGGTTTTGTAAATTTAAGGCTTTAAAGCATTCAGCCATAAAGTAATGAACAAATAATATCCAATTTTTTATTCACCTAAGGGTGAATAGGAAATTGTAATGAAAAAAAATATTGAACCACATTTGAGCCGAAAAATGCCTTTTTATTTATTATAAATACTTTAATGTAAAAAGTAATTAAAATAACATCATAAACTACACAGAGTTCCTTACTAAGTTAAATACTTACTATTAAGACCATAAAATAATTCGGAATTCAATTTCTTCTTCATAGCACAAGCTCTGCTTAGTTTGGGACTAGATGGCGTTGTGTGAAAGTTGTGGAATATTATTATTATTATTCTTGGAATCCCATTACAAGGGAACCACATCTCTAAAAGTTTTTCTTTGTTAGTGAACTTCAAACCGCAAATGCGCATATATTTGAGAATTATTTTGTCAGCGAGAAAGTTGTAAAACACAGCCAACTTAAATGGAAAACGGGCACTTTGGTCAAAGTACATTACTTTATCGAGGTTTCACGTAACAAAAGATTTTTCTTTAAACTTAGAAGTTTGTCTAAACTTGTCTGTCCTCAGAATGAATCCTGATTTGTATTTTATTTAAGTGCTTAGTAATCTCAAGGTACGTTTTTGACTTTCTCAAGGCTTTACTTGATTGACAATTATAGCTTTTACTTTAGCTTTCATCTAAAACAAGTAGGTACATAATGTGGCTAGTGACCCAATGATCATGATTTCATCTTATAATTTACTTTCTCTTATAGTTATAAAACACCGCAAACATCTACAAGATAATATCTTTAATTCTATCATAGTTGATAGAATTCAAGTTTATAGGTATATAAAGTTAATCTAAAATCAAGAAACCTTCATAGAAAACAATATATTCCTAAGGTGCCGGATAATTACATGAGTTATGCACATGTCAAGCCTATGAAGCAATTGAATAGATTTCCATAAAAATATTTTGTATTGTAATTGAAAGCGTATTGCACAATTAAGGTGCAGATCATACCAAACAATTTAATATAATCAAACAAAAAAAAAAAACAAGTTAATACAGTTTTAGTACAAAACCCGGATCCTCAATTTAAATTAATCAGTTGCTTAAATTTATTAACACTTTCTTACTTCCAAATAAATAAACCGTCATAACTCAAACCGACCCGCTACGCAACGATGAAGAGCGTCATCTTACAGCCTTCAAACTGACAGTAACAGGACACTCTTAATTGTGCCCGTTATAAACGACGTAATTAATTCAACTGTGGACTCACATATCACATTAATCTGGATTCTCTTGCTGACTGAAGGAGGGACGCCATTGGTGGCTATGCACAGGTAGGCGCCTGACAGTACTCGCTCGACGCCGGTTAGGTTCAGCCAGGGGCCGCTCCATTTTGATACTGTGGAGGAAAATTTGATTGAATTGATGACAGTTGACTAAAAAAGTTTACACAAGATTGGATTTGTCATTATTCTGAAATATTCAAACGATGGATGTCATGCAAAATTCGGACTTGGATCTCATTTTCTTATTGTTCAAAAATAAAAAGCAGAGCCAATGAGAGCAGTGTTTGGCTCAGTGGTGATGGCCCTGACTTACGAGTTGAAGATCATGAGTTCGAACCCAGACAGGCTCTTTATTCTGTGTAAATTTGTTCATTTCATCACCACTGCTCACAAAACGGAGAAATAAAACATTGTGAGGAAATCCTAAATCCAAAGATTCGAAGATATTTGACATCTACCAACCGAACAGCAACCCGCACTGGGCTCGCGTGGTGGATTACGGTGATTACATAATTTTTCAACTCCCATAAAACCCGATTTCTTTCAAAATCGTTTTCTCAAAGAGGCACTTAACAGCTTAAAGTTCTTTTTAAGTACATTTATCAACAAGTATGTACTAACCGAGTTTACACCCAGTCCACAATCAGTATCATTTGCATACATTGCTATTTATTATTATATTTACTTTTGATTGTGTAAAGACTTTTATTCTATCATTAACTTCTCAGAGAAAAGGTCTAATAATTTGTAAATATTTGAGAAATACCCTCTTTTGAAACGCTTCTTTAAACTGAGTATATACCTTTTGTATGTCTTTTTACGTGTTCTAACGAGGGCCACGCCACTAAGCCGCCGTAAACTCGTTGATACTAAATCCTCCCCCCACCCCCCCCCGATTAGATCGTTGATCTGCCGATAAGGACCATTGTCTGACTTATTGGGGAAAGTAAATTCCTCGCAAAGGTATTCGTGTACTTTTATATATATATTTGTAGCTCTTATTAGAGCTACGTTTTATCCATTTCCTGCTCGCTTGCTGCTTTACTTTGTCCTCGTGTCGAATATTTCACAAAGTCTATTGGAAATTGGAACATCCGTACAATTTGCTGTGTATTTTGGAGTCAAAGGCAAGTTATTGTGTGTATATCTGCATACAAACAGTAACTTACAATGTCGTCGTTTATTGAACAAACTCGAACATTCAAATATTTCATATTTGACTCAAGAAAGTAACTGGCTGCTTACTGGGAACAGAAGCAAATTTGAGACAATTATGAGAATTTAGAATTAAATTGATTAAAGTTGAACTTAGTGTAATGAATTTTATAATAATAATTTAAAAAATAATACTTTTACCGGAAGCGACAGATGGCGCTAGTAGTTGCACGAACTTTGTACATCCGTTTTAGGTAGTCACTTGTAGAATAACGGTACCTTAAGTATATTTATTTTGTATAATTACTAATTATTGCTTAATATTGTTATTAATTAATCAAAGCATAAAACGAATATTGTTTATTTGTAGTTCAACAATTAAATGTATTTTAGTTAGTCAAATGACTATATGTACTGTTTACTTTGCTCTGATTGGTCGTATAGCCGGCTGAGTGTTCACTTCCGTTAAAAGTGGGGAACATTCAGTTGGCAACTAATTTGCTTGGACAGAGTCAGTCGATTTCCAGGCGTTGGAACGTAACCATATCTTACGGTTCTGTGTTACTTTAATATATTCTACTGTGTGTAATTGTGATAATCTGATTGTGTTGGAATGAAGTGAATAAACATTATTAAAACTGTACTTGAGGTGTATGATTTCTTTACATCTCAGAAGTGGGATTTGCCTACATTTATAGTGATTTCAGAAAAGTTACGTTATGTGTGCGCAAAGTAAAGTCCAGTGTGCTAAAGTCAAGTGTGTTAAAATCTAAACCCAAGTGTGTTAAATTCAAAAGCCAAGTGTGCTATAGTCAAAGGCCAAGTGTGCTAAAGTCAAAAGCCAAGTGTGCTAAAGTCAAAAGCCAAGTGTGCTAAAGTCGAAAGCCAAGTGTGCTAAAGTCGAAAGCCAAGTGTGCTTTAGTCGAAAGCCAAGTGTGCTTTAGTCAAAAGCCAAGTGTGCTTTAGTCGAAAGCCAAGTGTGCTTTAGTCGAAAGCCAAGTGTGCTTTAGTCAAAAGCCAAGTGTGCTTTAGTCAAAAGCCAAGTGTGCTTTAGTCAAAAGCCAAGTGTGCTTTAGTCAAAAGCCAAGTGTGCTTTAGTCAAAAGCCAAGTGTGCTTTAGTCAAAAGCCAAGTGTGCTAAAGTCAAAAGTCTAGTGTGCTAAAGTCAAAGCCAAGTGTGCTAAGTATAAAGCCAAGTGTGCTTTAAGAAGTTTTGTGTGGCCAAGTGAGCCAATAAAGATTTGGTCCAAGTGTGCCCGGTACGAATAAAGCCATTTTCGAGTACGCCATGGAATCTGATGGTGCCAGAACTCCTGAAGAAGAGCCACCAGTTCAGCTGAGCAGAAGATCAAAAGGCAAACGGGTAACCCCTGTGTCGAACAAGGCAGAGACAAAGACGAAACGTGTAAAGAAGCGATCTAAAAGGAAGCGCAGGAGGTCTACTTCGACCTCTTCGTCTTCAAGCGCGACAACTGATACTTCAAGTACACCACCACGACGCAAGAAACCGATGAGGAGCTCAAGTTGGTCAAAAAAAGAGGTACTGAATCTTTTGAATGTTTTTCAAGAAGGAACTCGTAAAACGTCTCGTAACTTAAACAATAGTCATTTAAATAATGTTATACCGGAGTTCGATCCTTCTGGCAAAACTCAGAGTGTCGAAAGTTGGGTTAGGAAGGTGAACGAATGTGCTGTAATATACGAATGGGACGAGAAGCAGACCATACATTTTGCTCTACAAAAACTTGCTGGGCTCGCCAAAAAAATGGTTCGAAACCTTGCCAAGTGTAGTATTTAGTTGGACTGAGTGGCAAGCCAAACTTACAAAGGCTTTTCCAAGTGAGCAAAATTATGGTCGGCTTCTGGAAGAAATGTTAGCTCGTACGACTCGAAGTAATGAAAACTTATCTGAATATTTTTATGACAAATTAATGCTTATTCACAGATGTCATATTAGTGGTAAAAGAGCCGTAGATTGTATAACTCACGGTATTTATGATAAATCTATTAGAAATGGAGCCCAAGCATTAAATTGTAGTGAACCAGAAGACTTGTTACATTTTCTCAGTTCCCAGCGTGTTTTATCTGAAACTGTTTCTACAAATAAAAAGCGTCATGACCTTGCCTCAACATCGACTTCAAATTATAGCTCAATAACTTGTTTTAATTGTCGTAGTAAAGGACACCCTTACTTCAAATGTCCCAAACCTCTTGTCAAGTGTCTAAAGTGTCACAGAGTAGGGCATAATAACGAAAATTGCAAACTTACACCTTTAATTCCACAAACAGAACCTAAGTCAAATGATAACATAGAACGTAAAACTCTAACAATTTCTACATACAGTAATCGCAATAAAAAGTTCTTCAAACAAGTTGTGGTAAACCACCAAGTTTTTAGTGGGTACATAGATTTTGGCAGTGAGTGCAGTCTTATGCGTGAATCTGACGCGAATAGTCTTAATCCCTCCAAAAATCTCTCAAAACTACCAATAATCAAGGGTTTTGGTAACTCCGCAGTTACGCCCGTGTATAGTACTTTTGTCAACCTTAAAATTGATGAAATTGAATCGAGTATAGAAGTACTGGTCGTTAATGATGAGTTTATGCAGACGGCTTTACTCGTTGGCCAAAATTTTACTGAATCACCATCCGTAGCTGTATATAAAGACGATAGTACGTTATTTTTTTATAAGACTCCTGGGCTCCGAGGTAACGCCAGTGATTTAAATTCCCTAAAACTTACTTTGCCCAACCACATTCAGTTAGCCAAGAACAAATCCGAATTAGTTGAAGTTTCTGCTTCAGATTCCTGTTGTTCTGGAGATGTTTATGTAGAAGGTTATAATAGTAATAAGCCTGGTAAAGAATATAATTTACATCAGGGTACTTATTGTATAAGTGCAGGTAAATGTTACCTTGTTCTGTCAAATCTTTCTGACCATACTCTAAATTTGCCCAAAAACACTCTAATTGCCAGAGCAATACCTTTTGAGGAAAAAGAAATTCTATCCATCAACAAAATTGTAAAAGACATTACTAGCTTAGCTCCTCTCGTTAAGTCTGAAATCAAAGTCGGTCCAGAAGTTGACGACAAGACAATGGATGAGCTTTACGAACTATTGCAATCGTATCGTGATTGTTTTGCATTTAATTTGAGCGAGATAGGTTGTAATGACTCTATTAAAATGAAGATAGATTTACTTGACGATAGACCTGTTGTCTACAGACCTTATCGCTTATCGCACTTCGAAAGAGGACAGGTACGGGAAATTATTGATGACCTGTTGCAAAACGATATAATACAGGAATCTGATTCTAATTATGCTAGCCCTATAGTAATTGTAAAAAAGAAAACGGGAGAACAGCGTCTTTGTGTAGATTACCGATCATTAAACAACAAAACAAGGAAAGATTGTTTTCCCTTGCCATTAATTGACGATCAAATAACTAATCTCAGCGGCAATCGATTTTTCACCTCATTAGACCTTGCTTCAGGATATTATCAGGTTCCGATGGCTGAAGAAAGCCGTCCCCTTACCGCATTCGTAACGCCCGATGGGCATTATGAATTTAAAAGAATGCCATTCGGATTGGCTAACGCTCCAGCCGTGTTTCAGAGAGTTATAAATCAAATGCTCGGTGCTAAACGCTACGAATCTGCCCTCGCGTATTTAGACGATATTCTTGTACCTTCAACCGATTTAGAGGAAGGTTTTCGAAGGCTTGAGGAAATTCTGAAGCTAATGCGAGAAAATGGTCTCACCCTTAAACTAGCAAAATGCCGTTTCTTTGACACTACGATTAACTATCTAGGGTATGAAATATCGGCAGATGGAATACGACCGAATGAAAATAAGGTTCTAGCTGTAAAAGAATTCCCTGTTCCTCGCAATCTACACGAGGTTCGTCAATTCTTGGGTTTAGCTGGCTATTTTAGAAAATTTGTTAAGAGTTTCGGGGAAATAGCAAGACCCCTCACCAATCTATTAAAAAAGGGAAATACTTTCACTTGGGCAGAAGCCCAATTCCGAGCATTCTCTACATTAAAAGACCATTTGATAAACAGACCGATACTAGCCTTATACAACCCTAAACTTGCAACGGAGTTGCATACAGACGCTAGTGCCTTAGGTGTAGGAGGAATATTATTACAATGGCAATCTAACCCTCGGGTACTCAAGCCTGTTGCTTACTTTAGTAGACAGACGACGCCCGAAGAGCGTCACTTACACTCCTACGAACTTGAAACGTTAGCTATTGTTTGCTCACTGAAAAAGTTTCGTGTTTATCTGCTGGGATTAGAATTTAAAGTAGTAACCGACTGTAATGCGCTCCGAACTACACTAACTAAAAGAGACCTTATACCACGTATAGCTAGGTGGTGGCTCCAAATTAGCGAGTTCACTTTTACTATAGAGTACAGACCCGGGGCGCGCATGGAACATGTCGACGCATTAAGCCGTAATACCATATTGCCTTCTGACACTAACGATGAGTCCTCCGTTACTGTGTATCATATCGAGACTGATAATTGGTTATTAACATTACAAATGTCAGATCCAGACCTCTCACGTATTTTTAAAATTCTCAAACCTGAATCTGACGAAGAATCTAAAGACATTAAGAAAAACTATCTTATCAAAAATCATAAATTATATAGAAGAGTTGGCGATGATATACGCCTGGTTGTCCCTCGTAATGCTCGTTGGCAAATATGCCGTTATAATCATGATGACGTAGGGCACTTAGGCATTTCTAAAACGACTGACCGAATTCAATCTGTCTTTTGGTTTCCAAAGTTGAGGCGATTTATAAAGAAATATGTAAAATCTTGTATTCAGTGCGCTTACAATAAAGATGATGTTTCTAGACAAAGAACTGGACAATTGTATCCTATAGAGAAAGTGAGCATTCCGTTCCATACAATTCACATTGACCATCTTGGCCCATTTGTGAAGAGTAGGAACGGCAATGCCTACATTCTTACTATAGTTGACGGCTTTACAAAATACCTATTTGTAAAAGCGGTAAAAGACACGAAAACTAGGACCGCGATAAAAGTTCTTGAAAACATATTTTATGACTTTGGTTTACCATCTCGAATCATATCTGATCGCGGTACTTCTTTTACTTCGGCTTCTTTTAAGAGCTTTTGCGGAAGTCATGGTATTAAACATGTTCTGAACGCTGTAGCATGTCCCAGGGCCAACGGCCAAGCTGAAAGGTATAACCAAATCATTTTAAATGCCTTGGCAAAACATAATGACGGCAATGACGAACGTAACTGGGACATATATCTTGGCAAAATTCAGTGGGGTGTAAATAATTCCATTAATTCCTCCACTAAACGAACTGCCACAGAGGCTCTATTCGGCACCAGGTTCAGAGACAGTTTAAATAATAAATTGGATATTGGAGCTGACGCCGTACCAGATTCGTTACAAAGCTTAAGAGACGAGGTCAGCACCAATATCCGAGTTAGCCAAGAAAAACAAAAACTTAATTATGATGCCGGTAGGATCCCTGCCAGAACCTATAAAGAAGGTGACTTGATTAAGATTACTAGAACTAATTTCAATAACAATGGTAAAAGCACTAAACTTCTTTCAAAATTTACAGGTCCGTACAAAATAACAAAAGTTTTGGGTAATGACCGATATAAAATTGCTGAAATTCCGGGTTTTAGTAAACGGAAAAATACGTTTAAAAGCGTAGTTTCCGCTGACCGTATAAGACCCTGGATAAATATTCATTCTCCTGACCATAAAAGTCCATTAGACGATAGTAATAGCTCATCTTCTGGTGCTGAAAGTAGTAACGATGACGATAAAACATGTCCCGTGCTCGAATCTGAGATCAACGATTAGCCGAATGTAATGATTGTGTATGTAAGGCTCATTTTAATTTAACTACCATTTAGAATATTGTAAAATCGTGCGTCAGGAGATCGCACGATGTCGGATGGCCGAATGTAATGAATTTTATAATAATAATTTAAAAAATAATACTTTTACCGGAAGCGACAGATGGCGCTAGTAGTTGCACGAACTTTGTACATCCGTTTTAGGTAGTCACTTGTAGAATAACGGTACCTTAAGTATATTTATTTTGTATAATTACTAATTATTGCTTAATATTGTTATTAATTAATCAAAGCATAAAACGAATATTGTTTATTTGTAGTTCAACAATTAAATGTATTTTAGTTAGTCAAATGACTATATGTACTGTTTACTTTGCTCTGATTGGTCGTATAGCCGGCTGAGTGTTCACTTCCGTTAAAAGTGGGGAACATTCAGTTGGCAACTAATTTGCTTGGACAGAGTCAGTCGATTTCCAGGCGTTGGAACGTAACCATATCTTACGGTTCTGTGTTACTTTAATATATTCTACTGTGTGTAATTGTGATAATCTGATTGTGTTGGAATGAAGTGAATAAACATTATTAAAACTGTACTTGAGGTGTATGATTTCTTTACATTAGTAAAGTTGGTATGGGCCCCGCGATACTCTGCACAATTTTATAATAATTTCATTTGAGCACGCAATGCAAATAAAAGAGCCTTCATCCAATTTATAGCCGCGGGCGCCAAAGTTACCCTTTGTGTTACACAGTGAGTTCCGGTTATGACTGCCGTAAGCATACTGTGACAGTTTTTGCACACCGCAAACGTTATAAAGCTACATAAAATAATTGCGGTCCTCTGTGCGGTAGTGTGAGTAACACATAAATGTTATTTTTGACTTCGCGTTTATGCAAAACAATTGTTTATACTTGTTGTTTGAACGGAATTAACGGGATCTGCGAAATTAGCTTTTACTGCCCTGTTTATACGTTGTTACTGTTTATATTTATACGATGTTGTTTCTACTGGGACCGTTTTTTCTAAAATCTGCAACATTTCTGGGCTTTTTTCTTCGGAATTGCCTTCCCCAATTATTTTTACGGTCAGCAGTTGTTCCTGACGACGCGACGGGGGCGTAACGATGTGGTAATTGAAAAACGAAACTCCGGCGGAGAGAGAACCAGAAAACTAAAATTATTTTTGTTCGCTTTAATTTTGCGTAAATAGAAATATCGACATTTGAAACTCTAACTTGAATCAAGCTTTTTAAACATGAATTTAGTTTAAGTTGGCAAAAGAAATATGGGGAGTCATTTTACTTGATGACAGACCTAACGGTCGGCCGGCCAGTATGATTTGAAAACATTGTAAAAGCCAATTATGTCTAAAAGGAGTTTCTTGTCGGCTCTCCTCCATAGGAAACGACCAATTGGAAACGTACACCTAGCATCTGACGTTTCTTAAGTGCCTATGTAGGTTTATGTGAAATAAAGTATTTAGAATTTGAATTTTGAGAAGCACAATGTCCGTTATAAATACTTACCTAATGTCTGGTTGTCAATCTTGAAGTGCCTGGAGTCTTCTCTCCTCCAGGCTATGATGGGTGGTGGTGTCCCCGAGGCGGCACACCTCAGTGCCGCGTTATCACCTTCTTTGACAAGCACTTCGCCACTGCTGTCTTCATCATCGATGTCTGGTGGAACTGTTGGATTTGACAAAAAAAAAATATATGTGTATAAATATTAGCTTAATGTTTCTGCAAACAAATGTCTTGGCTTATCTTATCTACATTTTTATTTCTATCGCAGTCTTTTCCATTGCCTAGTTTTCTAAAAAGCGTCACAGAGATCTTGTTAACAAAATAATGATGTTACTGCTGACTCTAACAAAAATTAGCACTTTAAAGCTTAATATTTCAAACTGCTTACACCAAACCGCAATATTACTGAAAGACCTATCCAGATGAGATACTCTAAAAAAAATATTTTTCAAGATTTTATTTTACAACTTTCTCGGCGTTATTAATATGTATCCATGCTAAATTATAGCTTTTTAGTAATAAAAATCCTTGAGCTAAGCTGGGGACAGACGGACAGACGGACATGGCGAAACTATAAGTGTTGTCTGTTGACTACGGAACCCTAAAAACAACCTTCTGATTCAGATTCCACGCAGGATAAACGATAACACATGTTCTATTTTTCTACTTCTCCCAAATGAATATTGTATTGAGGATAATATAATCCTTACCGATATCTCAATATTATATATCATTATTCAGGGAACGCTTAGCTCTTTTAAATAATTGAGCAGTCAGCGATTAGGTATTTATTACTTAATTTGATCTGTTGGCTGGAGATAAACGTGGAGATACCTAATAAATATTTGAATACTCTGTAAAGAGAAGAGGGTATCTCTAAGTTATGCGTTTCTTAGTTAATCCATCTTAAGTGTTTGTGTGCTGGTCAACGTGGGCAATAATTAATTAGGCAAAAGCACTAGGAAGTGGTGAAGGGCGGGCGTTTTGGGGGACTGTCTTTTGTAATTTTGACGTTCGAAAAGTGCTGATTCTCAGCCTAGTTTGAATAAATGACTTTTGATTTTGATTTGATTTTTATTTAGGAACTTTTCATGCAAACCGACGCTGTTTACTGTCACTACATAGTATAAAACAAAGTCGCTTCCCTGTCTGTCTGTCCCTATATATGCTTAGATCTTTAAAACTCCGCAACGGATTTTGATGCGGTTTTAATAGATAGAGTAATTCAAGAGGAAGGTTTATATATATAATACATGCATAATATAGTAGAGAAACACTGATAATTTTAGAGGTTTCTAATGTGATGTCGTAAATAAACACATTTTTTTGCGCTTACATAGTAAACGCTGGCTGAACCATTCGAGATAGATCAAAATAATGTACTACAGTATTGTACACCTTAAAAAGTTCTACAAAAAAGTCCGGATGGTATATGTCTATCTCTTAGGGATAACCCACAATAACCATTTTTTATCCTTAACTTTTTACGAGAAATAATGGCTTATTTAAGAAGCAATTTTAGGCAATACAGCATTAATCCTTATCCAATGAAGTACCTACCTTAAAAACATTGTGCATTTCATATAGATCATTATGGCCATACACCATGTAATTTAAATGAATATTTTTGAAGATATTACTGATTTAAAATGCGGGCGTTACCGGCCGGGGATTCGGCCGGTGGCGCTTGAAACTACCCAACGGATTTTGATGGTTTTTATTTTAATAGATAGAGTGATTCAAGAGGAAGGTTTATATGTATAATACATGCATAATATAGTAGAGAAACACTGATAATTTTAGAGGTTTCTAATGTGATGTCGTAAATAAACACATTTTTTGCGTTTACATTGCAAACGCTGGCTGAATCCTACGAGATAGAAATTCGTAGCGTAGTTTTCAAGATCTAAGCATACATAGAGACAGACAGACAGCGGGATGCGACTTTGTTTTATACTATGTAGTGATCAACATTGCACCCGTGCGAAGCCGGGGCGGGTCGCTAGTATTTAATAAAATGTTAAACTTATAAAATATGAAAGTAAAATACTGTATGTACAGTCATAATCATAAATCTCTTACAGTGACGGAACATTAAAAAGCATCTTTTTCGTGAAATTACAATTACAACTTTAAGATAAAGACATATCATATATTTCATAATAGTACGATTTTGATATGACTAAATTCGTAACACGATAAAAATACATGTAAATAGCATAGGAGAAAAATGAAGAATCTTGTGTATATGTAAAGTATTTGTGTATTAAGTATATGAGGTTTCTAATAGGATAAAGTATCCAGTATCTTAACACACAGTAAAATGATAAGCAAATAAAGAAAAAAATGTATTAAACTTTTCACAATAAAATCTTACCTACAACCTGTAGCAGATGGTTCTGGCTCATCATCGGCTCGGTGTTGACCTGACACATGTATCGGCCGCCGTCAGAAGGGCCTATCTCCTTGAGAGTCAGGGTCCAGGCTCCGTCTCCGTGACTGACGCTGACGCGGTGGTTTTTCGTGATGACGTGGCCGGCAATCGTCAGGATTGTCTGTGTGTCCACTCGGAGCCACGCCACCTAGACATGGAATTTTCTGATAAGAATAGAATAGGCTTTATTGTTGTAGACCATATTTTATGTCTACAGCTCAGGTACAATATCATTAAGAGTACAAAGGCGGTATTAATGTTGATATTCAAAGAAAATCTGGGCCTGTATGAAGATTGAGAATATATAACTGTGTGGCTGGTATTTATTTATATTTGTGTCCTAAATTAATGATTCTTGTAACGCTACAAACTAGGGATGGATGAATCTGAACATCGTTCTTTTCAAACATCAGAACACAAACCACCCCAAACGTTTAACGGCAAACAGTAAAGAAATTGATCAAGCTAACGTTGTCAAAATTTGTACTTTGAAACAAATCGAAAAATGAGAGAATAAAAATCGTTTTTTCTAAGTATGATAGTAAATTGAAAATGAACAAAGTACTAAAAAAAAATTGTGACTAGTTAAATACTGATAAAATTAGTTGATTCAAAGAAAGTTGAGCAACACCTCAGAACAGAGAAAGTTAAATAATGAATGTATCTGAATGATGGAACAAAAGAATTTTGTAATTATGAAACAACGTTTTCAAAAGAACGAACGTTTTTTTAACTTTGATGTTTACAGTGTTATTACCTGTAGAAGGTGTTATAAGTAATTAATGGATTAGAAACTCATTTCGGTTAAAATTAAAACTTCTTGGATTTCAATTTTTACTCGTATATTCCCAGAGATACGTTTGGGAGAAAACTTTACTATTTGATTTTCTTTCTAAATTAGTGATTAGATCTGTTATTTGCAGGATTGTATGTACTTTTCTATAAATAAATAGAACGGTTGCTAATATAAATGATCCGTTTTCATTGCGAACGTTTCAAAGGCTTTTATTTGCACCAATGTGCTCACAATTTTATTTTTACAGCAAGTTTTTTTCAACCGGATACGCGTCTTACTAAAAACGTTGCCAAATAAATCAACATCAGTACTTCAGCTATATAAAAATTTCGAGTCTCTAGAAGAGATAAGTCACCCAACATTGTCATGCTGGAAAAAACACGAGGAGTAATTAAGATAGTGAAGAGCCTTGTCCCACTAATTGTGGAGGCTTCCGGCCCTTTAAGATTCAGCAATGTGACTTTTTCACACGAACAGACCTTGATAAAGGAAGCCTGGAGAATTTTTTACGATAACATTACAGCCTTAAATCACTCAAATTTTCTGAAGGGCAAGACACAACAAACAACATTTTGTACTACAGTAAATAAATATTGCTGTACAACACGTCAAAGATTTTAATCAAAGCCTTGGAAATAACTTAAACAAATTGAGCCAACTATAAGTATATTCAAGAATGCTTATAAATGGAAAACTCCAGACTAATTTCTGCCAAAATGTCTGTCAAATAGTCATTTAATAACTTTACACCCACTTCACTCTCGCTCCTACCAACTCACATTTCCACAAAGAAGTAGTCAAGAAACCCTAGAAGAGCTAAATTCCATTGTCAAGGCCACATGGGCCCACCAATTGCGTCCTGCGTTTAAAAGCGGGTCCTACGGGGTGGAACGCGGAATACTTTTCTAAGCCTCGTTGAGCACCGAGGCCTATCTGCGAGACCGGACGGAAAGTGATAAGGGTTTGAGCGAGCGAGAAACTACAGGAGAATGTGTGTTTTTAAATGTATCGGATGAATTTTGGTTTTGTTTCAAGTTATATAAAGATGATTTGTTTGAGAAATTATTGTTCTGCCTGCTTCCACCCACTTGATTTTATTTGTCTGAAATGAAAAGTGTCCTACGCTTTCTTCTAGGCACGTTTACGCTATTTTTGCTACGTAAATAAAGCCAAGGGAAGGAGGAAGCATAAGGATCGTAGCAGGTGTGGTTCTGTAGTTTTTGCCTACCCGTATGGGAAGAAGGCGTGAGTTTATGTATGTGTACACCTGTTACTTAGTAAAAGAAAACATCTCCAATTGCAGGTTATTAAAAATAACTATGTATGAAGAATTGTATTTCATTTTTGAATTTAAGGAATGAATAAATAACTAAAGATTTTATGATTTTTATTATCAAATTATTTACAATGACGAACCTTGAATGTCTGTAAATTATGAACCCTACAGGTAAGCGCCGCATCTCTGCCGACTGCCACGGTGACGTTAGACCCTGGACCCACGAACCGCGGCAAATCTGAAACAAAAGAACACAATCATTGCAGAACAACTGATGAGCATAGATGACGTCATTACAAAACCAGTCTTCTAAGAAATAAACCGTATTGAAATCGGACCATACGTTTGGGTGCTACGATGCCACAGACAGTCACATAGATATATACAGAATTACAAAACGACAGAACTGTCAATTATTACATCCCTCTTAATTCGTCGGGGGTAAAAAGACAATGTCAATATTTCGTGATATTTTAAAGTTTCATTGGTTCCGAAAACTGTTCACTACCTTTCGTTTCTAAATGTTTTAGTTAGGATTCGTAATATTAAAATTAAAAAATAAATGTCACAAAAGAATAAAGAAAATTTAAACACCGTAAATAAAATATGAGTGATATCTTTCTTCCGTCAAATGATTAGCAATTACTGCTTTTTCGAAAAAACACCAGCGTTCAAACATCAATTTCAGCTGCATATCCTGAAACAAATCAAACCAAGAAAATCTTTTGTTCTAGTATTTTCTCGGAACGCTTTTGTCGTATGTTTATTCAAGAGCGACGGAACTCGCAGTCTTCATTTATGCCACATTCGTTGCAAGTTATTTGTTAAACGTGGTCGGGCTCTTTGTTTTATTATTTAACATCTAAGGCCGGCTTGCACCACAAATAACTAAAAACATTTAGCGCTTGACGAAATTTAAAACATTGTTCTATTTGTGTTTATTGTTTGAATTTGACAGAGACAGATTGATATTTTAAATAAATACGCTAGGTATAAAGTCGGGTAAATTCATTGATAACCAAATTCACAACCAACTTCAATTGTCCGTCGAACCAAAACCCATAACCATTAAGCTGGTGGAAAACGAACGTCGGGTTACATTGTAATCGTTACAGTGTCCACTTCCGTTAGAAAATAGTCGAATAACCCCGATAAAATGCACACAAGTAAATGCAAATACAAATTATTAAAACAATAATTTTGATGACTTCATGATAATAAAGATAGATAAAACATTATTCAGTGAAGTAAACACAAAATACATTGTAATTTAAAAGACCCTTAGTCAAAATCAGAAAATTACTTTTTTTCGACATGGGCAACACTTCAATATTATTACAACCCTTTGACATCTATCCGCAACATTTTACCATCAATGTCTTACTAATAAAAACCCGTAGCACATTAATTTATAATAACTTTGACAGAGCACTAAAAACAAAATGTCTGCTACCAAAATAGTCCCGTGAGACGGAACTGGTAGATACAGTTATGACGGAAGCGTCCCGGACTGGACGTTTGGGCCATTCGGGACGTTTGGGGATAAAACGAAAGCAAAAGGAAGGAAATAATGGACAACTCGGTATTGGTCGAGGCGTCCGTCCGCGAGGGACAAATTTTGTACTCGGCTCTTTGTTTTGTTACCGTTGTTATTTTGAACGATGAATGTCCTTTCTTGGGGTATTTCATTTGGTTATTTTAATGATTGTCGATAGTTGACGTTTTTGGAATGTTGATAGTCACGACATACACACACACATACACACACGCATACACATACAACATAACCTATTTGTTTGTACCTTAAGCGTCCCTAACGCTAGCTAAAATTTTGCACAAAAATATGAAGATGTCGTTTTTGTGTAAATATATTGAAAGTATGAGGAGAAATATTGCGAAAAGAAGGGGCCGTATTCAATATTGGGTGGGGCTTTCAAAAGTTTTCTAAAAGCTTAGAATTTTTTTGCAGACCCGTCAATATTTTCTCAAACACCTCTTCATCCATCCTCAGGGTATACAGTGATTGGTTGCGGGCTCAGTTCACGAAGTAGGTTAAGATGACAACGAGTCAGCCCATTCTAGCAATTCCTGACCCTTGAAACTTGCAACCTCCGGGTCGGCCCCGGGTAAAGCGACGTTGGCAGCTATGGCTGAGTACAACGCGAGGCGCCGTTTTTCCATCGCGAAAAGTTTAATCGACACTTAAATGTTGTGCAATATTTAAATGTAGTCCACGAACATTCAATATTTTCCAGTACAATTAAGTTCAATATTTTCGCACAAAGGAGGAACGGAAAAAGAGGAACGAAAAGGAAAGAGGAACTCGTTACGACCGATTTCATGAAACAATCTAAGAAAAATTGACATTATCTCTAACCACGGTTTGATAGACGAATTACTGACTATTGTTTGTTGTCCTCTTGTTAATTACTTTCCTGTTGCCGGTTTAATGAATTCTGTGCGTAGTTACTACATGTACATTTACAAGAAACCATTCAACAACAACACAAAATATGAACGATATTTCCCCACGTCTCAAACGTAATCGCAGTCTTACAAAGCAAGCAATTTAATTATTACTGACGCATTACTTCGTTATTCACATTAAATCTGGGAGCATTAGTCAGTCGCTAATCCCGGCTTAGTAAACCGGCTGTAGGTACCTATAACTTACTAAAACACAAACGGTTCACTAAGTACATGTCATTTTTCAACGGCTGCGGGGCTTTAGTAGGTAGTCTGTGAGCTGAAGAGAGGCACCCCTTTGTGTTGGGTGTTTCAGGTGGCTTTAATTAATATACGATTTCTAGTTAATTTAAAAATCAAATTAAAAATTGTAGCCTCCACCCGTTCGATTCCCACCTGATTATTGGCGATTGAATAAAAAAAAACGGGTGTGTACCTTAAAAGTATATATTAATTTGAATCAAGCTGGTACAGCCGGAGGCACACAAAGATTTGTAAGGTCGTGGGTTACGGATGTCTGTTGTCACTCCTGCAGGGATAGGTACTCCCCTGTAGTTGCAGGTGAAACCCGCCGATGGCCGGAGATGGAAGTTGGCCGAAGTTCAGTGTTGTGCTGTACGGTGACGTCACTGCCAGGTGTCAAGGCGCGGCTGTCCGACTTGCTCAGCACCCCAGTTGCGCAGCGTAAAAGTGAAACCCTAAATCGGGATTTTCACTTCACTTAAATTGGCACTTATTAGAAAGTTATAGTATTGGAAAAAAGATTATAATTTGAATGACGGTCGTGTCTGCGCTCGACAGGACGCAAAGCGGTACGTGCACTCTTACAACGGCCTAGAAGCGACTGAAAAAAAAGGAGGAAGAGAGGAGAGGTGGAGACGGGAGTCGAATTTAAAAAATAAGTTACACAAACTATTTTTTTAATATTTCTAGAAGTGTTCTCACTACTTTATTATTTTAGTCTCATTGCTTTATTATACCAAGGTTTTTTTCCAGTATGTTGGATGTATATATGAATACACATATAGTTACCCAAATGTCCCGTTCACAAGCACCACCGAGACCTGTCTGTGTAATTCAAGATTATTAAACAGAACCTACATAAACATTTAATCAAAACTTCTGCTACGTTTAAAACAACACACGGCTCTGAGACAAAAGGTCGTAACTCCATACAATCGCACCTAGGCCCGGTCCGGCTAAGTAAAGCCGCAAACTTTTCCTTGGCCCCGTGAATTAGTTCTGATTAAATTCGT
Organism: Eremobia ochroleuca; assembly: GCA_949629135.1. Lineage (NCBI taxonomy): Eukaryota > Metazoa > Arthropoda > Insecta > Lepidoptera > Noctuidae > Eremobia > Eremobia ochroleuca. Next base: position 22,172,041 of record OX451389.1, read on the forward strand.
CGGACCCTACCCATGTTTATGTGATGGAATTAGGGATAGTTATATAGGTAAGCATGTATAGCCCCGCCCAGTGTAGAACAGGACTTGTAGTAAGTTTGTTTAGATTTGAAGAGTCAGACCTGTAATTTTGGGTTACCTGCCGTGATTTCGTTATTTTAGTGGATAACCAGAATTGAATTTAGAGGTTCAGGAGAAGGGTAGTAACGAAATCAGGTAAAACGCGATCTTCTTGACCAACAACTGGTTTGCGTCTTATAAAAATACTTAACTATTCATATTGTTTACTTTTGATTGTTAACTATTTCGTGTCTTATTTTCTTGTCTCTCTAACAACCACATTTCTAGGCACGACATGAGATCTACTATTTTGTTTTGTTTTTAATATATTTCTTTTCTTTATACGTATATTTTTTATTGTTAAGGTTGTTATTGCGATGCTAAAAATAAATGTTCTTTTTTATAGTAATATTCTCGGTTTATTTTTAATTTAAAAAAAGCCCTAACGATTACTGACTGATCAACTCTACCGAAAATCAAGAGTCCTCAGAGTCCGCCAATTTCTGCCTGCACTAAAACGCACAAAAATATTAAAAGGAGGTACCCGACTATAGATAGATATATAGATCACAACACCTGACACCACCAACACCCGACAGTACCTCATTGCTCGCAAGGTGCTCCCCGGCCTACTAACTATGCTATGCACTAGATAAAGTATGCAAACTCTGCTAAATAAAACATACTACTTCATTCGGTTGCAAAAAAAAATTGTAAAGGAAATTTTGCATAACACTGGTTATGATGACTAGGAACAATTAATAAAAAGATCCTGACACCAAATCAAACGAAACACAACGGCACAACCACGCACTCTTGCACGCACACACCCACCACACTCACATCACACACACACACACACCATACAAACATCACACATACACACGTACCACACCATACCTGAAATCACCTCTCTAGTCTCCAGTCTGGAATTCGTACTCTGAGCCCTAAGATACAGACTAACTGTCTAGTTTGTATCTTGAAAATACCACATGCAGCAAAGTAATTGAGAAAATATCAAGTTTCAGTTGAGATTTGGAACAAATAGAATTAATCACAATATTCAACATTTTCCCTTTCAAAAACAATGATGAAATAATAAATAGCGTTCATTTATTTACTAATAAGTACAGCAATACATTAAAAACAGAAAAACCTTCAAACAAAGAACTAAAGAACGGCCATTTAATTCCCACAACAGTATTTATTTCCAACGTCCCTTACAATTAGGAAATTTCTAACAAGGCGCGATTATTAGAATTGATTCGAAGGTAACCCTCAAGGTCCCCTACTCCGTACTCTGTAGTTTTAGCAACGGTATCCCTAAAGGCCATCCGTTTTACTTAGGGGCACCACTCGTAATTGGAAATTACTTAGTTACAATTTGAAATAACTTCGGTGAATCGAGTCAAGATTAGTTTCTGGGACGTCTACTTGGGTTATGGAAATCGCGCTGTGAAATGACAGAATAGGGTGAAACGGTGTAAGATGTATTTGGATTAGTTTTCCACGTATTATCCGCATGAGGGAAATGGTAAGGTTAAGGTTATAATTGTAATAATAGCTGTGTCTCTGATCCCCCTGTGCTGACGAATAGGTATAATATAAAACCTAGTCAAAAATAATCACGTCAATCAGTTTGATGGGTTTTGATCTGCCTATGAGCACATTAGCGGTGTGAACAGCATAATGCGTTCTTTCCAAAACCATACCGTAGCTGTACCATGGTTTGATTAGGAATACAATACCATGGCACTTGCACATTGTAAAAATAAATAACAAACATACTGTTTGAATACCATACAAACATTTGTTTAGAGCGGCAATCGACCCTTTCCTGTAACAGTACTGCCATACTTCCTATTTTTTTATAAAACATCCGTCAAACCGTTACGTCATTGCTTGTAACGTCCACCACATACAGGGCGGTTTTATTTTACTTCAAACAAAAATGCAAATTGACTAGCGAATAATATCACTCTATCAACAGGCATATCGTATGAAATGCGTTGACAAATTGATTGATAAGCTTATTCGTATTTGCTTCTTTTGCTAACGGAATTTGTTCCGGAAGTCTTTTACGATGAATAATGTTTTGACAATGTTTGTAATAAGAATGTATTTCGTGATGTGGTCACTGGTGGGTAGATTGATTTCCTGATCTGTGGAGGCCTTATGACACAGGTTGGATTAGTGTGAAAAATATTTTTGTTCAAAAATAAACATGTGGAAAATTCCCTAAAATAAATATTTAACTGACCATGAAAATAACGTGTCTTTTCTTTATAACCTTATGTATATTTTTTTTATTTCACGTTTGAACAAACTCAGATCTATATACACAAGGAATATTCGATAAAAATAGCATGCTGAACAAAGTCAATCGTATTTATTTCATCAGGATGGTAACAGATGGACGAGACTGAATATTATTCAATGTTAGAAAATGTAAGATATGGAAGAAAATAAATTAAACGCAAGTCGCGACGTGTTCCTTGGAAATTGCTTCTTTCGTAAAAAAACTACTTACAGTTTTTTTTTTTTCGTTAAAATTTTCCAATACAAGAATGTTTGATTCTTTACATCATATTTAATGAATAAATATAAATGGTTCTATTTAGTAAAAGTATATCTTCATGCACAACTTCTACAAGTAGAAATTCAACATTACAAGCCAACACTTTTGTAAAAATACAAATGTTAGATAATATTTAACAAACATGGAAGTTAATATTCACATCATTTTAAAATACTTTTATGAAACTGGAGTACCTATTTGCACCGTTTCAGGTTTGCCGCGCCTGCAGCGGTCGCCACAGCATAGGCCGCCGTTCTAAGGAGATGAGATGGCGCAAGGGTGTGGACACATGTTGCATCCCACACCAAAAGCCTGCCTAACGGTCAAGGTATTATGGTCATTCCGTCTGCTCTTTTACCATCGTCGTGTGCCAAGCCATTGGGTTCTAAAACAGTTGGCACCTTGGCGGTGGCAAGAGCACGACAGACGATATCATTGATGCTGGCATGCAGTACCAACCAGCCTGCGCTCTTAATGCAGGATGGGCCATAATGTCCGAGGCAGTCAACACCTTCACTATTGGCAGCAACGTGAAGCCACGCAATGAATGTCCAGATGCAGACAAGTAGCGAGCTGGAACGTGATGTCACCCCGCATAGTGCTGATGTTGGGTGACGATGGAACCTGAATCTAGACGCACGACTCCCACTCACCCACAGCCAGCAGACGGGCACGGTCACAGACGGGTTGGTACGGAATAATTTTATTGATACGTTGGTGGAAGCTGTCTCTGACATTTGATATAGACTTTTATACTTAAGTTACTGCGTATAATATAATATTTATTTCTCTATGCGCATGTATATAATATTTATATCATATATCTACGAAATGTTTATTTATTTAAACTTTTCGCACACAAAAAGGTACAAAGGCAGACTTAATGCCTTAGGCATTCTCTACCATTCCAAGGGTGGTGAAGAGATTAGATGACAGGTGCTTTGGTTGAGCCGAACAATGATAAAAAATACTATTAAAATTGATAAATTATAAATGAAAAAACGTACAAAAATACATAAATAGGTTAAAAACCTATAATATATACATACATACTAAACTAAATGTAAACTAAATAAAGAATAAACATAAGCACGTTAAACATAAGCGTATAACGTTCCCACAGCTCCCACGCCGGCCTGTTGTCTGTGAGAGAGAATGGGCCGTAATCCACCACGCGCGCAGCTCGGGTTGGTAGATGTCACATATCTTAAATGTTTGGTTCTAGGACATGCCGGTTTCCTAACGATGTTCTTTCACCGTTGAGAGCAGTGGTGTGAACTGCAGCTCAAATTCGATAATAGGTACAAAGTCTGACTATACACATCGTTTAACTCTTAATTTGGTTTCATTGACCGCTTTTTACAGGTATGAGGAACAAGGTGTAAAGTTCACTCATCCTCAATAGAAATAGGAGGATCCTCCGACCAGAAGGCTGTCGTGTCTGTCGTTGTAGATACAGCTACAGCTTAATTTGGTTCATTCTTACCTAAAAAGTAAAACCAACATTTCATACACTATATAACACGTTGTATCAAACAAAATGAACATTCTAGTTCGTTTAATTACAGCAGCACTAAACTACTATTTAATGAGTAAAAGCGATTCAAAGTAAATACCCTTACTGAATCCAGTTTCATTTTAAGATACTTGGCAAAAAGGAATATTCATCAACTTGACTCGAAACTAGGTCCTTTGAAAATAAATAAGAGTCAGTGAACCAAGCAATCGTTTAGTGCCAACAGACTGTTGTACTGAAGTCTTTATGGTAGAAAATCTAGTTATTAGAAGTAACTGGAAAAAGAATAATTGTTAACGACGTAAACAGGGTCTACGCCGGACGATCCATTGCGCTCCGACCGGGTGCGGCAGGAGTGCGATCCAAACACGTGGTCTCTCCGGTGTCTAGCCACAGGTTATGCTAGTTACAGAGCTTATCCAAAACCCTTTAATAATGATATTACAATACGAAATTCAGCCAACGGGGCCACTATTCTCTACCATTGTTCCAGTCCAGCATTCCAGCTTGGCCAATCCTGGCTGCAGGTGGAGGCAATTTGAACAATTCATTTACGCAGTCACCACACGAGTATAACACATGTGACTTTAATTCCGACACAATGACGCATTAGTCCCCGGTGAACTGATAATGAATTGAGCCAATTTGTCAAATCATTTTGCAGTCTTTCAATTGATTAATGAGAATGGCTGGAAAATTACCTGTTTCCGCAAGGAATTTGTAGTTCTGTTGGATGGTGGTAAATAAATATCGGCTTAAAATTAATATTATTTGTTGGAGAGGTACTGATGTTTACACTACATCATACTTTAAAATGATGAAAGGACGGGTTTTCTTTAAATAATTAAATTTTAATAACATGAGAAATTTATTACAACCTACCTACTAGTGCCCTATTAGGTAGGTTGCCTGCCGGCCGTCCGATAATTCTTCGAAGAAATCGCAAAATCTAACTAAATACCAACAAGTAGGTATTTTACAAACATAAAATATCACAAACCTATAGATCTAGGTACTAGTACAACGTTTCTAAGAACTACACTTGTTGACTAGTCGTGTGTAAGTACTCTATGACTTTATCAAAGTGGAGTACGAATGCAAGTAGCGTATAATATTCCCAATAACGCTGCCGTCGTGAAAGCTTTTTGATTACCTACCGAACGGTTCTTAGAGCCCTAGGCAATCTGGAAAAGCCGATAATTTGAACAGTCAATTTCACTGTTCAAAGCTGGAATAGTTTGTGTAATGTGTTTTAGCTTTTTATTTCAAATTGCATAGACACTAGACAGGTCACGCAGTTAAATTGCTACTATAATAAATATTTCTACAATAAATTCTACTTCAAGCTGTATTTAGAAAATATAAATAATATATTTCTTGTAATGAGGTCAGATAGGCAGTCGCTCCCTATAAAATACTGGTATTCAGCTGCATCTGGTTAGACTGGAAGCTGATCCCAACATAGTTGGGAGAAGGCTAGGCAGATGATGATGATATTTCTTGTAATTTCTTAAATTTATGAATGAGAAAATAATTTTGCCAAGCGTAAAGAATTTCTTAGTTCTAATTTTCATAATATATAATGAAAATTAAATTGTAAACTGTTTCGTAGTATGGTAGACGAAGCGACTAATGCAAGTTGTTAAGAGGCATATTACAAAAATGCGCGCATTTTTTTAAGAGTATTCTATGCGTTGGTTGGTGTAAATAACAATTAATAATTGGTAAAGATAGTTCGTTTTTTCTTCTATAATAATAATAAATTATTTATATATTTATTAAGGAATAATCATTCTCCTGATGCATGTTTAGGCAAAAACTCATGGAGAGCTGATTTGCAGATTTTGTTAAATTTAATCCAATAAAGCAATTTTTCTCATATCACAAGTATAAAAACTTTTATAATAATAGAATATTTTTTTTTTATATTATGTCTTATAAATAAAGAAAAAACGACTGGACCTATTCAGAAGATATATATATATTATATATAGTATTATTCTGAAGATATTCATATTACTTTCCAGTAGAAAATTTAATTCAATTTTCTACTGGAAAGAAATCTGAATATCTCCGAACTTCTACGTCATTTTCACGTGATATTTATCCCAAAATAGTCTCCAATAATCGCTTAAATAATAACTTTGATTGATTTTTTAATAAATAAAATAAAAGTACTATAATTATATTTCATTGCGCCAGCGTTGCGCACTCGCCCTTGCTAAAGGCCTTAATTTATTGAAGCATCCACAGGAAAGCCTGGTCAAGCAGACGATAACCTCATAAGTTGAACTGCGAGAAGCCATTTATAAAAAAAAAAAACATGCACGCTCCGTACCGAAATGCAAGTGAAGTTAAACGGCTAAATATTTTAAAACAACATCATGTTTTAGTTCAACTGTGTTGTTTTGTGTGTACTCTCAAAATGTTCAAATTCAAATCCCAATTTTATCTCAGCGACATTCAATGTCAATAACTTGTCAAAAATGTAGGTTAGTTAGAAGTTTTTATCTAAATGCTCTTATCAACACGAGAATTGAACTTCGGAATTTATTCGCGAACATAGTACACAAGCGAATGGCTTAGCGCGTAGCCGCATTGTATTGTACTCGTACGTAGCACGTGACGTAGAGCGTAGCACAGGCTCGTAGCAAACAAATGTTTCTCGTAGACAACAACTGCGTTCTTAAACGTATTGTAGATGAAAAAAAAAAAGTATACCTATACTAGTAAGTGTAAGTTGCAGGCAACTGAAAAATATTATTTAAATTACTAAGAGATTAATTGCAATTACATAATTATATATCTATTCAAATGCAATCCATAGTCGGTTATCAGATCTGTCGTACAACTTATGAAAATTCAAGCACAATTGGGACAAGATTACGTGTTGTATCCTACAGTAAAAGGTTCAGTGAAAAACACTGCTGAAAACTGACTGAAAAACATTTTTTTAAGATTATAGTATCGACTTTATAACAACGCTTCCATATTGTTGACAAATTAAACAAACAGTATTATAACGATGCTAATAAACTTTAAAATGAATAATTATGATCGGTATGATCCACGTTTAGTGGCGACGGCGGCTTGCCGCAGTGTTTTCATTGCGCCTGGTTTTATTAAAGTGCTTCAATATTTAATAAACCACCATGAGCGGCTAATGTGGTTATTGCATAGCGAGCACTTCATGGCAATATTAACGTGATACACGGAAATGCTAACATATTTCGTGAGAATTTTTTGCTCATGCTGCTTATCAATGCAGCAACTTTACAAAATTGTGAAATCCTTTCCCTCCTCGTTATTCCAAATATTTTGAAATCCTCAACAATAGGCAAGATAAAAAAAAATTAATACTGTATAAGCTAATAATAAGCTGAATACCAGTATTTTACATGGAGCGACTATGCGTGTGCAGTATTACAATTGCACGTAACGATCAATATTACTTTCAGGGATAGTCGGGTAAAAAAATAAGTTGCGTCATTTTAAACAATGAAAAGTAGTTAACTGGTTAAAGTTTCACCTGAAATCACCATCAATAAACACTGCGGTTTGCCTGTTAAAACATTTGGGTATATAGTTTGAATATGATAGAACATAATAGAGGCAACTACAAGAATATCCACAGTAACCCAGCGTGGAGTTCATATAGAATTATTTGATTGCTCGGCTCTTAGAAATTGAAATAGCCATCTAGCCTCATCCGGTATCGGTTATCAAAGTAAGCATTCTCCAAATTGTCTGTTACAAACATGTAACGGGACCATATAATGGGCATATCGGAAAAGATATCTTACAATAGTTACCTTTGGAGGCGTAATGTTAGACTTACATGCTATGATTTCTTTCTGTGTTTATTTTCGGAATGAGGAATGTTCGGACTCGTCGTAGCGAACGGACGTATCGAGCGATTATTACAATAAACAAATAATCACTTGCGAAATTGTGACCTAGTTTAATCAAATAGCCAGTAGTGACTCATACTCTTACTTTAGATTTGTGAATGGTGTGTTAGTAGAAATGACCAGTTTTTAACAGGAACTAAAAAACCTGCTGCATGATGGAGGATAGTCCATTCAGCCGGAGTAGGAAATGTGCTCGCTCCCCACCTTCTACACCAGTGCCCGTGGCCGTACCTTCTTCTCCCCCACAAGTGCCTAACCAAAAGAACGATGCCCCTGAAGTTATCTCGACGCCAGAAATTCAGAACTGGATGACGATTATCGAACAGAGCCTGAACGAAGTGTGTACTATTGCAGCTGAGGGAAAGTTGAATGTGGAGCAGAAAACGCGCGTCAATAACCTATGCCGGAAAATTGGACACGGGACTTCGCAGATGGCCGTCATGTACCAGTCCGTCAAAGCAACAGCTCTCCAATCGCACTACACAGTCAGTACTCTTGAAAAGCAACTCGATCTTTCGCAGCAGCTACAGAACCTTAAGCTGAGTATCGAAGATTCGGCGAAACCTGCCCAGGGATCTTCCTTTGCTGACATGGTAAAGAAAGGTGCCAACAATTTTATCCAGCCGAGTTATGTAAGTTCTGTGGCCATCTATCCGAGTGACAAGTTGAAGACCAGCGATGAGACCAAAACTCTTGTCCAAAAAATCATCAACCCTGAGCAGATGAAACTCCAGGTGAGGGGCCTGCGTAAGACGAAGAACGGCGGTGTAATCATCAGCACCGAGACGAAGGACGACATCGAGAAGCTGAGACAATCGGTGCACCTAACTAATTCAGGCCTAACAGTCGACGAGCCCCATAAAAGGAAGCCTAGGGTTGTGATTTTAGGAGTGCCAACATCCATGCAGGAAAATGAGGTTTTTACTTGTTTATACAAGCAAAATATAGCCGAAAAATTTCAGAACTACAGCCTTGAGACGTTTTTGGGCTCAATTAAATTAAGTCATAAGTCAGGTAAGAAAGACACTGAGACCTGTAATTACATAATTGAAGTATCTGCAGTCATACGGAAAGCCCTGATATCACAAGACCGAGTTTTTATAAATTGGTCGTCATGCCCTGTGAGAGACTTTACTTTGGTCACCCGATGTTATAAGTGTCAGCAGTATGGACATGCAGCCAAGTCATGTCGACAAACATCACATACCTGCGGCCACTGTGGTGATCAAGGTCACTCGATAAAAGAATGCCCAAAAAAGGCTGACGAACCAAAATGCGCTACTTGCTTGCATTTCAAAAAGCCAGACAAGCATAACACAGGCGCTGCTGACTGCCCCGCGAAAATAATGGCTGAAAAAAGGTACATCAATTCTGTAGATTATGGAGGCGCCTAAGAGCGCCGTAAATTAGTTATTTTTTCTGACCTTTTTTTATATTTTTTTTTTATTTTTATATTTTTATTTTTAACTACCATTATGATAAATAGTCTGATTAATGATTTAGATAATTTCTCTGTATCAGAGTCCAAAGTTTGTGAAGCTGAACACTGTAAACAATATCTATCTGGCTACAAAACACCGCTAACCATATTAACACAAAATATTTGCAGTGTTTTTAAGAATTTTGATAGCTTTAGTGCATTTCAGCAAAGGCTAAACATAAATTGTGACGTCATTGTTTTAACCGAGTGCTGGCTTGCTAAACAATATAGCATACCACTAATCCCGGGATATAATATGTATAGAAGTACTATAAATTACAACCAACATGATGGGTTGGTAGTTTATGCAAGAGATCACCTCAATGTCTCTGTTCAGGAACCTGATATGCACGACTGTAACAGATTGTTAGTTAAAATTGGATCAGAATTTGCGATATTAGCATTATATCGGCCTCCGTCTTTTAAAAATACTAGCATTTTTACTGACTCCCTGAATGAGACCTTGCAAACCCTATCATCCATCAAAAACACAATTGTAATTGGAGATATTAATATCAATATACTACCAGGAAGTGCTGATGCGTTTGCTCAGGACTACCTCAACCTATGCGCCTTTCATGGCCTGCTCCCAGCACACAGCTTTCCTACACATCATAGTGGCTCCTGTTTGGATCATATTATGCTTAAATCGAATTTGCCTTCTATTGCACTTGTTGTTAACTCAACAATAACCGATCACAATGCTGCCCTACTAACCCTTAATTGTAAATTACCTAAACAAGACACTCGCAAAATTTCAAAACTGAATATAAATAAACTTGAAGACGATTTACGAGTCATCGATTTTGATCCAGTCTATAATTCCGCTGACCCGCAGTTTTGCATGTTGTATGTAATTGAAAACATACGAAATGCAATTCAAAAAAACACAGTCGTATCGCAGTTGAGCAACAAAAATCACAACATAAAACCATGGATCACATTAGGTCTTATTCGCTGTATGAAACATAGGGATAAACTGCATATGAAAGCTAGATCTAATCCTGACAATGCAGTATTGCAACTTACGTACAAAAGATATCGAAATTTCTGTAATGATCTCCTTAAAAAAATAAAAAGCAACTACGACAAAGTGGCATTGGAAAAGGCTGGAACAAATAGTAAAAAGATCTGGAAATATATTAAAGACGCAACGTATACAATGAAACAGTATGAGTCATCTTCAGGTTTATTACAAGCACACTCGTCACCACTGGAATCCGCTAACATAGCAAATAATTTCTTCGTTAATGTCGGAAAGTGTCTGGCAGAAAAAAATCTGGACAAGTCCCAAAACCCAATGAGCACTCCTTTAACATGCAGCACTGCTTCAACATCCTTTGCGCTGCTCGATACTGACGAGACTGAGGTAGAGAGTATAATTATGACCTTGAAAGAAGACTGTGCAGTTGGCTGGGATAACATATCGAATAAAATTATCAAAAAATTCAAGGACATTTTAGTATGACTTATATTTTCCGCATTTGTTTATCTTCAGGACATTTCCCCGAGTGTCTCAAAAAATCTGTAATTGTCCCTGTCTATAAATCAGGTAGCAAAGAGCAAGTGACGAATTATAGACCTATTTCTTTACTGCCTTCCATGTCAAAAATATTGGAAAAAATTATTAACAAAAGGTTGTTGAAATATTTGGAAGATAAATCAATTCTGTCTAAGCGGCAGTTTGGATTTAGACCTAAAGTTTCAACTGCTGATGCGGTACACCATCTGACTGACTATCTAGCGCAAGAACTTGACAAGGGTAACCACACAGTAGGAATTTTCCTGGACTTCGCCAAAGCTTTTGACACAGTTTCCATTCCAATCCTGTTGCGCAAGCTTGAGATCATGGGTGTAAGAGGCACCCAGCTGAAAATTTTCAAAAGTTATTTAGAAGATCGTTCCCAGTGCGTAAAGATTGGCAATGTTCTCAGCGCTGTTCAAAAAAACACATTTTTTGGTGTTCCTCAAGGAAGTATTTTAGGGCCTACACTGTTTTTGATCTATATAAATGACCTTTGCAATCTAAAGCTAGAGCATGGCACTATCATTACTTACGCTGACGACACTGCCCTACTCTTTTCGGCTGACTCAGAAAATGAAGTCTACAATCTTGCGCAACACGGATTCAATATTGTAAATAAATGGCTTCAAAATAACTCACTAACCCTAAATGCAGAGAAGTCAAGTTTTATTAAGTTTTCTATGCGCAAACAAATATCGAAGATCCCCTCAGCGTTGCATGCTCATTGTTGCCCAATCCCTGCAGACAGCCTATGTAAGTGTCCTAATATTAAAAAGACAGATAAAATAAAATACCTGGGTATTATAATAGACGAAACCCTTTCCTTCAGACCGCATATGGAAGCTCTAAATAATAGAATTCGTAAGCTGATATACGTATTCAAAAAGGTACGATGTATAGCAGATCCAATAATAATTAGGCAAGTATACTTTGCCCTTTGCCAGTCAATTTTGACTTACTGTATCATTTCATGGGGTGGGGCGAGTAAAACTTTGCTACTACCCATTGAAAGAGCACAAAGAGCTATTCTCAAGGTGGCTACTTGCCGCCCTTTTCTTTTCCCCACTAACACCCTGTATAAAGCTTGTAAAGTACTAACAGTTCGACAGTTATTTATAATGAGCACTGTACTAAAACAACACGCGGCGCTTCCATTCAGCACTGAATTCACAAAAAGGAGACGGAAAGATATTGTTTGCCCTCAAAAAAGTACAAAGCATGCTTTTACAGCCAAATTTTATATGTACCTCGGACCGCTACTCTATAATAGGCTAAATGATAAAGGAAACATCTACTCCTTAAATCAGAGTAACTGCAAGAAAATCCTTATGCAGACTCTTCAAACTATGTCCTATGAAGATACAGAGAAGTTATTAGTTGTACTAAAGTAAATATTGTTAGTAATATATAATTTTATAAACGTTTTACATGTGTACCAATAAGTACCAATAAGATAAATATGATAATTAAGTGATTATTTAATAAATTATTGTTACCTCCAATCGCCTGAAACACAGGATTACCTAGTTCAGGCACAAAAAAAAAAAAAATGGTGAACTTGACATAGATTTAAGAAAAACTGTATTTAGCGTTAGTCCTTATATTATTGAATAAATTTTATTATTTATTATTATTATTTATTATTTTGTTACATATATATAATGTAAGTATGGTTTTTGATAGCATTATATTTGTACTAGCGTCCCGCCCCGGCTTCGCACGGGTGTAATGCTGATACTAAATAATATAAAATTAAAAATACAGTACTAATAATTGTTATTTTCCTCGCTAAAGAGCTCCGATAAACGTGTGCGATCGCTGCTAATCATAAAGTGCTATAGGGCGCAGCCCGTTTTTTTTTTTTTTTTGAATGACATCTCGCAGATCAACCTATGAGGTTGTCGACTGCTTAACCGGGCTATGGCGGGCACAGCCCGGCCTTCGACGCGCTACTTACAGGCAAGCGCCACCGGCCGGCTCCCCGGCCGGTACCGCCCGCCGCCGCAGACGCTATGTACCTGCATTTTAAATCTGTAATATCTTCGAAAATATTCATTTAAATTACATGCAGTACAGGGCCATAATGATCTATATGAAATGCAGAATGTTTTTAAGGTACTTAATTGGATAAGGATTAATGCTGTATTGCCTAAAATTGCTTCTTAAATAAGCCATTATTTCTCGTAAAAAGTTTAGGATAAAAAATGGTTATTGTGGGTTATCCCTAAGAGATAGACACATACCATCGCAGACTTTTTTGTAGACCTTTTTAAGGTGTACAATACTGTAGTACATTATTTCGTACTGTAGTACATATCTCGAAGGGTTCAAAAAAATGTGGGAAGCGCAAAAAATGTGTTTATTTACGACATCACATTAGAAACCTCTAAAATTATCAGTGTTTCTCTACTTTATTATGCATGTATTATACATAAAATTACTAACTACTACTACTACTACTATTTACTTTTTATTTTAAGTAAAAAGAGACAAACGGATTTTTGTGACTCTGTTAGTTGACATTTGTGCTTTTGTTTTGTGAAATGTATTGAAAAGATAAGATGGTGGCGTTGGTTTCGATTTTGGCCACGCGCCAATAGCTCTCGCACAGATAGAGACAGAGATAGAGTACCATTTTCTGTTAGTTATTAATACACTGTGATCAATTTATTATCTGTACTAGCTTCTGCCCGCGACTTAGTCTTCGACATTTCGGCCGCCATCCACTCCGTCGCGCTGTTACTTTGTTTTCGCTTAACTTTCTTTCTGACTTTTTATCTTTTTTCCCTGCTTTTAAGGCTCAAAGCGTGATTTTCAATAGCCTTCTTGTAACCTTCCTCAAGAATTGTGCTATCCAAGGTGAAAATATTTTTTCAAAGACGGTAGTTCTAGAGATTAGTACGTTCAAACAAACAAATTATTCAGCTGTATTATTAGTATAGTATAGATACAAGATAGATGAGCAGGCTGATTAAGGCACTTTGTCAAATAATAGCTCTTAGTAACTATAAAAAGAAGAAACAAATGCAGCCGTAGATGGTAATAATGCCGATGATGCCAATAACTATCCTCTGTCGATAGGTAACAAATTTGTGAGTAACCTTTGATCATAAGTAAGGCAATTGATTCGTTACCATCCATACAAACTGAAAATCAAAGTAGATAAATGAATGAACCAGGAAATGTATGTGTAATGGTGCAGGATCGTTGAATAGTTTAATGTTTCCTTTGAGAAATACTTGGCTTTAGATATATCTTGTATCTTTTCTAGAAATGAATAAGTGCTTGTCAACAAGTGCATTAAAATAGCATTCAGGAGTTTACTAACAGCCTCGCTGACTGGCCAATCTTTTGAATATAACATTTCTCCTTACATCTCGCCAACACGAAATGTTCCGAAGGCAGTGGTCAGTTACATAGTGTAAAGTTAACATGGGCTTCACGATATGGAGTCTTAATGAATAATAATAATAAATAATAAATAATAAAATTTATTTAATAAAAACGTTTACAAGTAAAGTACATTTAGCCAACAGTAGTAAATTCCTTATACATTTATAGTGCCTAATAATAATAAACTTAAGCTAAAATCTTTATATTACAGGTGCAAGCAATGATGGTTCGGAAGTAGAATGTTAGGTAGCGACCTGCCCGATCTAGGTTTATACAAACCTGTGTTTCAGGCCATCACTTACATTTAAATTACAAAGGGAAAATAAAATTTTAATTAAGTAAAACTGACTACAGATAATCTATTAACAACTATGAGAAAAAGCATATTGTTACATTAATACCTAAAACTAGCCTATGTAAATATACAAAAGTAGATACTTACGAGGGCATAAAATATTATCATCATGACAGCTGTTAATAGTTAATATTACAAGATTACAAGCTCTGTTTTGTCATTGTTAGGTCTTTGATCCTTGCGGAATAAAATTAAAGTGGACTGTATAAATACTGGTATATAATATTACAATAAAATTGTTCGACGATGACGGTTACGGGTGCGTGTGTGTCTCCCTCGGGCGCGCGAGGGCAAGTGCGCAAGGGCTGCGGGACGTGAGCCGTGGCCATACTCGCGGCGCGTGCGACTTGGAGGTGACGACGCGGGCCGGCCGGTGCTAAGGATGCGCGGGTGAGCGCTTTGGTCCCGTAGGTTGCGTAGACAGTCACCATTGAGTAAACTCCTGAAACTAACTCAACAGAATGTGTGGCTGGCTTTCCACACGTCATATTTTATCCATAAAAATGTTTAGAGAGTTGATGCTCAATATCACATCGATAGCCCTTATCTTATGTAGTGCACTTTCCTGCAATATCCCACAAACCTCTTTCGATAATTTCGAGGGATGCCATTAAACGTTCTAGGGAGGGGATAAAAAAAATTCACTCATAAGATAAACTGAACTGTATATACAATAAATAAATAGTTTATTTATAAAAAGGGAAGAAAGAAAGGAAGGTTTAGGGAGGGATATTTAATTTACAATGAATACCTTAGCAATTAAAATAGCGCACAGTTGGTAATTTGCCTGAACTAGGTTGAATCTGTGCTTCAGGCTAGATGCTATGTAATGACATCGGCAATTATGGGTTTATATGTGGTTGCTATCAATGGTGGCTGTGGAAAAGAATAAATATTATTATATATTTATTTAAGAACACCAACAGCATACACTTACTATCAACATTGGCTTACATAATGTATTTAGGAAAAGTATTAATGTTCATGTATATTCTCACAGAAAGATGTAAATAAAATTAAAGTGAAAACCAGCCAAGTGCCTGTCGGACCACGCATAATGAAGGGTTCCGTAGTTGGAATGAATTTATCCCAAGGACAAACTAAACATTGTAGTTGAAAATCGTGTTCTCCCATATATTACAACTGCAAATGTAAGTTGGTCGACTATTCCTCGTAAACTTATCTTCAAAGTGGGTGCTCTAGTAATGCTACTACGAAATCTCAATCCGTCCAAGTTGTGCAATGGAACCAGGTTGCGTGTGAAAGCCTGACATAAAAACGTGGTAGAGGCCATTATATTTACTGGCTGTGCTCGAGGTGAATCGGTGTATACCTATACCGCGGATACCACTAATACCGTCGGAGTACCCATTCGAGTTTTAAAAGCTGCAGTTCCCTTTTAAGGTATGTTTCACAATGACGATTAATAAGTCTCAGGGTCAGTCACTGAAAAAAGCGGGAGTTGATCTTATAGGGGACTGCTTCTCGCACGGCCAGTTTTACGTGAAGAACCTCTAATGTAGTATAATATAAAGAGATGGCATCAATTGGTGCAAAAAGTCTCCAATTATCCCACCTACACTTCGTTAAATAGACGCAAACACTTACCCCGTTACTTCCATTACTCGCACACAAATTCACAATATTGCACCAATGACAATAGGTACGTATATTTATTATGTAGTAGGTACTTAATTTCCAAATAATGATGGCTTTAATTTACAGAAATTTTGCAAATAATTACGGAGCAACCGTTAATTTTCTGTCTTCTACCCATTGAAAATCACTCATTATTTTTCCGCTACCGTCACTTGTCCGTTGACTACCAGTGTTATTTAAACTATTGTGGTGAGTCTAGTAACGCCATCTAGTATTGGACTCAAGAACTAAATTACCGATCATTACAATGTCCACTTCATCTGCGTGGTTCTTTCCTCAAAAGACCATTTAAGAAACTCTTCTATATAGATGGCTGTCTGAAATGGTCTTGAGATTGAGTCCAGACATAATCGTGGTCAGATCCAAGAGATGACCAAGATTATGTCTGGACTTTAAATGAGACTGTGGCCTCTGAGTTTATTTCGCCCTTTCTTCAAGAGTAGTCGGATAGGAAACGCCAAACTCATCTAATTTTAAAATATGATTGACCTCTAAAAGTGTTTCTCCAAACTTAGTCACAGAAATAAGATCATTTTTCACGGACCAATATAATATATGTGTATGGCCTACAAGGAGCTATTTTGGGTCTGGATGTTGGTAGTTTGTGCAAATGGAGTGGGTGTCAGTCTGGCAAGTCTCAATATAGGAAAAGTTAAAGGATGGAATGTTTACAAAAAATGATGAATGCCAAACTGACAGAAGAATATCTACTATATACATATACAAAACATAAAATTGTACTGACGAAAATTAAGTCTTTCACAGCTAAGTAAATCACAGTACTACTTGTTAGTGTGTCACAATTGGATATCGTGAACATCAGCCCGTAAACGACCACTCCAGAGCGTAAACCTTCCACTAAATCACTACAGTAAATAGTACTGCTATTTACCATTCACTTTGCATAAACCTAACGTGCCGGAGCCCAACGTTTATAACAAGTATCTCACAATTTCTCATGTCTTCTCTAACGAACAGCGTAAAACATCGCAACGGAAAAATCCCTCACTCAATGTACGACTACACATCAGTGTTGGGCACAATTGAATTATTTTTTTAATTGTAGAGGCCAACAATTACAATTTTTATTTCAACTAAATTAATTGCAATTAAATTAATTCAATTATTTTTTAATTGCGAAATGCAATTAAAATAAATTGCAATTAAATCTGTTAATTGTGGTTTACAATTAATTCAATTGCAATTAAAATTTTATTTACAATTAAATTAATTGTTTTAAACAATTAATATTTAATTTAATTACATATTTGATTAATGTAAATATGGCAGGAGTAGTGTTGTAAAAATACCGTATAATACCAAAAGGCTATGTATTAAACAGGTATTTTATTATAACTTACGGTATTATTGGTATTTTATGTATTTTATATTTTGATTCACTTTTTAAGATCCTGCATTATTACGAAGAGTTCTAGTTTAATAAATAAAATATATTTTAAGTGTCGATTGTATTCTATATTTTAGAATGACTAATTTAATGATTACTTAGTAATTAAACTTCACAGATATTATTACAGTATTATATTTCCGTCTATTTTCATCATCATCATCGTCATCGTGATCGTGATCGTGATCGTCATCGTGATCGTGATCGTCATCGTGATCGTCATCGTGATCGTGATCGTGATCGTCATCGTGATCGTCATCGTCATCATCGTCATCGTCATCGTTATCATCGTCATCGTCATCGTCATCGTCTTCGTCATCGTGATCTTCATCGTGATCGTCATCGTGATCGTCATCGTGATCGTCATCGTCATCGTCATCGTCATCGTCATTTTCACCGTCGTCGTCATCGTCATCGGCATCGTCATCAATCATCAATCCTGAATTATTCTAGTTAGGTACCTGTGCTACATTTTTACGTAATGTTCTGGCTTAAATCTAGGCTTTACATACCTTTGAGAATATTAAGGAATATTAAGGCTCTTGTATTGTTTGCATTATGTTTTTCAGTTAATGACATTTATTAATTGTTAACTGTAATTGTAAACGTGTATCAAACAATTAACAATTAATCAATTGTAATTACAATTTTTTACAAGCACAATTAATTTAATTGTAATTGCAAAGTTTTACAAGCACAATTAATTAATTGTTAATTGCGATACGTTACAATTACAATTAATTATTTTAGTTGTTAGTTGCAACTAAATTTGGCAATTTAATTGTTAGTTGTTAATTGCTTTCACAATTAGTTTTTGCCCCACTCTGCTACACATACATTTCCATATAATTTAAATAAATCAATGCTGAATCAATTACGCCGAGAGTACTGTGTAACACAAATCTATACGATCGACAGTGTCAACAGCCCTCTCGCTGCTCAAATCTGCAATTACCGTAAAAAAAAAAAAAAAACTTAACGAGTGTCTTAATATACTCAAACGTTCCGTTCTCATAATGTGTTTTCTAGTTTCCAAGCTTGATTAAAACAAAAGATCGCTGTTAAATCCCTTTGTGTAATACATCTTCTTTTGTTTGATAATCTCGGAGACCGGCTGTCGACGAAAATTAATATAAGGTTCTCTTTATTAGTTCTCGTAACAGCCTCACTTGCAGGGCTAATGAACCGACGAGGAAAATATTTTAATCCGAACGAAGCCTCATCAAGAACTTTTTGATGACAAAGTCTAAGGCTTCTAAGTAGGACATTTTGTTCTAGTTGGACTTAATCTGGATTTGCTTTGGATCAGAACAATCCGATCCAAAGTAAATCCTTATAAATCCCAAGATTATCACTTGATCGGGCCTGGAAACGTGCTTTAATTAATACTGCCAGGTTTGTTGTTTATAGTTTATCTTCCTGCATTGTTCATGATTAGTGATACACTGAACTAAATACTAAATACGCGAAATTAAATAAAGTGTATCACACTAGTGATACACTGTACAATTAAATTAATTTTCAGTATAAACATACTGAAATTTAATTTAATTTCGTGTTTCACTGCTACGTTGTATTTCTGCACAAACAAATCTCACAAAACTCGAACCGGTATATTTATCAGTAAGCCTTTCCTATTTGTTTTGAGCGTAAATCCATCCCGCACCTGAAGGTCACCTAATGAATGAATAATCACTTAGTCCTCTGAGTACTTTATACAAAGACACGTCATTTTATCCACATTATTTTTCCGAATTATGTACAAACTGAGTAGATTGTAGATTTTATTTAAAAAGCTCGTGCGTTTTTTCATCAAACAAAAACGTTTTTTAATCTAACTAGAATGTTCTAAAATAAAAAGACACGTATCTC
Organism: Eremobia ochroleuca; assembly: GCA_949629135.1. Classification (NCBI taxonomy): domain Eukaryota; kingdom Metazoa; phylum Arthropoda; class Insecta; order Lepidoptera; family Noctuidae; genus Eremobia; species Eremobia ochroleuca. The sequence continues at coordinate 22,191,795 of OX451389.1, forward strand.
CGCTTTTCTTCGCCCGCCAAATTACTGAGAATGACAATAATGAGAAAGTAATCCGGTATCGAGTCGATCGCACGATAAAATGATAAGATTCAGCGCTGAATACGCTGAAACAGCTGCCTTTGATTATGATTGTTTCTTAATGAAGTTTTTCTGATTAGTCGATGTATCAGTTTAATAATCTCGTTTCTCGATGAGATCCCGTTAACGGTGGTAGTGCAAAAACAGGCCTTCAGGTTAAGAGAAATTACGATTTATATCCTTTATTACATTTTCTTTATTATATTATTAACATTTTTAAATATATATTTTTTAAACATAAGAAGTGTGCTAAGTTGATTTTTTTAACTTTCTCACCTTTCACGAGATTCTCGTCATGAGGGACAGCAATATCAACAATCGATTTATTTATTATTGGTATGTATAAACATAATAATATCCACATTTCTAGTCAATTAAATGGATTAGATTTGAATTTGGGATTTGCGTTGTGTAAAATATTGTTATTTATTCACATTTAACCGTTTTAACTCAAAAATAACTTTAGCAACGTATCATTTGTGGCCGATAATATACATAAAAAACGAGAGAAATGGGAAGCTGCATCGTCTGCTAGTCTAATTCGATGACCACAAAATACCAGAAATCTACATCATCAAGTCTGACGTCACACAAAAAACCGATTCGAAAACAACACTACCGCAAAAACAAGAAATAAAAGAACTAAAAAACAAGAACTTTCTGTTATTAAAGTTTGAAGATATTATTACTGATACTTTGGGGAGTTTGGGTCTCTTTTAGTTCTCATATATCTACTTTATGGTGGGTTGTTTACATAAGGCACAATGTCTGTGTACTTATATAACGTTGTGTTTTCAGGAAAACCTTCGGGCAAGACTTTTTGTTTTATTTTTCCCGTGTGTTGCTAATGCATATGAACACAATATATTAACGGCATCTTCCTACTACGACTTTTTTGTCTTGCCATATTAAGGGATAACGTTACACGAGACAAATAAGGTTAAATTATGATATGAAGATCGAAGTTCCATTTATTGACGTTTCCATTTTTGAAGTATCTTCTAACGCTGGTTTTGATTAGAAGCCGAGCAAAAAGAAAAAAGACAGAAAGAACGTTAAGCGAAAAGAAAGTGATAGAGCGGCAAGTGATGCGATGCGACGGGGTGGGGCGCGGGAACAATCATGTTCATGCAGACGAAGTCGCGGGCAGAATAAACGTCACTATTTTACCTTACATTGTTGATCGATAAGTATGGGTGCTCATCTAACAACGTTACGATCCCATAGAACAATGCTAAGAGTAAGTTGTCAGAGTCAAACTAATCTCGAGCTGAACTCAGTGCAGCCAGGACTTGCGAGTGCTACATGTCAGATTTAATAGTTAAGCTCAAGTAGATCAAGTTACGGAACAGGGAGAACATGTTGAAACAAGTTCCAAGTGTACCAAATGCTTTTAGTATAAACTTGTTAACTAATTCTTTTGCCTCATCAGGTCAGGGGAAGAAGACTTAACGGTTTGTTTGTATTTTTAACTTGTATTGTTATCTTGGGTAATATTTAGATACTTGGGTCAATAGGCTAGTTAGTGCTGGGGCAATTTTTCAGCAAGAATAAATCCAAGTTTTCTTCCAATAATTTAATTTCCCATGCCGCGGGTGTTTGTACAGACATTAATCTCATATTATACGTAAGCACTTACCTACTCTTGAGAACAACTTTGTGGGCTACAATTATTAAGGATAGTACACTAATAAATAATCATAACTAATGGTACTGGTACAGTCCAGAGGGTTTTCGAGCAAGCGTATTCAGGGCGAAAAATTTATAGTTGAGTAGGTGTGGCATGATGAGAGAACACCGAAAATATATTTAAAAGTTTCAGATAGGAGCCCTTTGGTCAGGAGTAATCGATGATGAAACGTTTAAAATCACCACTCAGCTAAGATCTTTTGGCCCTGAATACGCCTGCTCAAAAAACCCTCTGGGCTGTACCAGTACCATTAGTTATGATTATTTATTATTATACATAAAACGAGTAATATCCTTAATAATTATATAACCCGCAAAGTTGTTCTCAAGACAAGTGCTTACGCATAATATGAGATTAATGTCTGTACGAACACCCGCGGCATGAGAAATTAAATTAATTAAGACTAACGACACCGCTGTGGTATTTTGTTTTAAATATCAAATTCCCGTTTCACTAAATTTCTATCAATAAAATTTTGATTACAAGAAAATTTCGCAAAATACCAGTGTTATCTCCAAATTAATCAATTTATTTTATTCTAGGCAAATGCCATCGCGCAAACTGAAACGTGTCTCAAGTAAAGCAGCATACCGTGCACCGGTCGGTAAAATCGAGCGTGTGTAATATCTTGTGAACAGATAGCGAGCGTTCCTATACATGAGCTACTGGGGAGACGTGCATCGAGGACGAACATACATCATTGTTATGGAGGCTGCGATATAATGCTAAAAGTGTGTAAACTGTGAAGGTAAGGTCGTTATTGAAGGGTTTGAGAGAGTTCAAACTAATAGTATGCTTTGCGAGCCTTTAAACAAATCAAACATAACAAATCTTTAGTTTGGCTACGCCAAATCTTTATGATAAGTGTAGTATCTTAGACTCAATAATTATAATATTTTATCACCAATTAAATAATTATGATTTATTATTAACATTGACCTAAATATTAAGCCCAAAAACTTAATAGCGTCTATTGCCTCCTAATTATAGCTTCTAAAAATAACTAAAAACAAATATACAGAGAGACTCTCACCTAAATTTTTAACACTTAAATCAAACAAACTCTTAACGAAATTCAATGGAAAATCAACGAAAAATGAACGAAAGAGCCTCAATAGCAGGATGAACAAAAGATGATCCACTGTCAATCCATTATTGTTCACTTGGTGGCTCCGGACAATGAACATTCAGCCATTATGTAGGCAGACAAACAAACGACACTCATCTACATAATCTGGAAATCAAACGACTCCGCGCCATTTTAATCCGACTCCTTTTAATCAAGGGACGCTATTGTCAGCTTAAGAGAGCTTGGTGAGATGCTTATTCGTCAGCCGCAATATTCGGAACTGTTCTGAAACTTTCGGATTTATAAGTAAGCTCTTTGAACATGAGAATAATGATATGGAGTCTTAAGTAATAAGACTATTCAGGCGTGGAAACGTTGAAGTAGAATGGATGTGTGTTAGGAGGTGTCTTATGTGACTTTGCCGTATGTTTAATGTACCGAGCCCTGGATGTGGTATTCATTATTTATTTACTTTCTGCCATTTATTCCAAAATATGCAGTGTAACGTTATAATCTTTTATTTTTAGTAAATAGGCAAGCAAACCAAATCGTTAAGTCATTTTAATATAGTTTCAATCCGTTTACATCTCTTAATGCGCCTTTGTTTTGTCTCACTCGATCACGATCTATTGTTAGTGTACTGTTGTCTAGTGCTATCTTCAGCTACGCGTAAAGTCAGGACAGTACTTGACGCGCCTACCTCCTTAGGACGGAAAAATTATGACGGCCTTTTGTACCTTCGACCCAAAATATATTCTTATTGAAAGTGTTTAGTGAGTTTGTTTTTATCTCATTAAAATTAATGTTATATTAACTCACACGCTTCAGCAGTGAAGTCATTTTGGAAGATTTCTTAAATTTGTGAAGCGTGAGTGACACGGCCAAGGCATGTTGACTGTAGCTAAGCGTAAACTACACAGTAGCTTTATGGGCACATATAAAAGCTCCCGAATTTTCAGTGGGTGACGCCCTCCCTATCACCCCAAGTTCCAAGTTCCCCAAAATTATTTTTCATAGATTCATTCCCAACGTCCCCAAAATATAAAATTAAATTATTTGTAAAGTTCACACTTGATCGATCCTCGTACTGAGGTGTCCAAAAGTGTAGTGCTGTGTTTTTTAGATATATCCAGGGTGTGTTACGAATGTATCCAGGTTGTTCTAGGGGAAAAATGTAGTGAAACGGAAGAACTTAGGCTGTTTTGGAGGTGCATGCATCCGCCAAGCAATTCTTTAGCTCAGGAAAATTCTAAGTAAACACATCATGTAGACTATTAATCACATTTTAATGTAAAATAAAATTGCTTACATAAATACCTACTTTGAGAGAATAATAATCTCTTAAGCACTACGAAGCAGCCACTTTTACAATAATACTTCAAAGTAATTGATTCTTAATAATACTTCCCGGTTGACTTTAACGTAAAAAATTACGAAATTCACATAAAGCTGAATGCTGTACTCCTCAACTTGTACGAAATAATTCCCCGTAACTAATTTAGTTTAATAATCTTGAAATACTTTTAATTAATTTGCCAAAGGCCTTAGCACTGGAACTGAGAAAGATTGTTTAGAATATTTGTAAGATTTTAATATTTTCGAAATACGGTGTACATCGGCGAATTTGTACGAACTCTGTACGAGGCTATACGAAGTCAGCCGAAGTGTACCGAATCAGAATATCGGAAAACGATGAACGTCGCGGCCCGACGCCTGAGACAAGCGATTAAGTTTTAAAAGATGGTCACGAAATGCGGCCCCGGATTGTTCAAGACCATTTGCTTAAGAAAATAAGGGGGGAATCCAAGATGTGAACATTTTGCTTGAAAGTTACACTTTTCCTTTTATTGCGAGAAAATTATATTAAGTGTAGGGAGTGAACTCAATGGATGAACTCGGTGTCAAAATAAATTGCCGATTTTTGACGGCCGCTCCGATATTTCCGCTTTCCCCGAAAATGTTTTGTCTTAAAATCGGAGAGCCCTTAGATGTTATTCGACCACAGATCACTGGTCACATAGAGAAACGAGAAAAAATAGGGAATAATATCTGAAATAAATTTGAGTACTTTTAACTTTTTGATCGGCTGGACCTTGATGGATTTTACTTATTTAAAGATTGCTCACATAAAGGCAGTCTTGTTTTGGGTTCAATTATCAAAAGCTTGATCTTAGACAGATCTTAACCTTCATTGTAATTATTTTTATTTTTATTATTGTAGAAATTTGGAATATTTCCTTTCTGCTTAGCAACGGGATTCCATTTGCTCCATTCATTTTTCGCAGTATAATAGATTTACTGGCACAATCTCCAGTAATAGGCCCCTTTGTGATGAATGATCCGGAGTGCATAGCATAGAGTAATTGGGTCAATGTGGTCGGTTCTGTTTTATGATCTGCTCTTGTCATGTCACCCTCACTAAGCCATGCGGTATTAAGATTTTGATGAGGCACTTCAGAGAACTTGGTTCGTTTATTACAAACAATCTAGTACAATATAATTATGTTTATCGAACCTGCAACCAATGCAAAATTTTATTTCAAAGCTTTTATAATCTGCATCCGGTTAGACTAGAAGCCGACCCCAACATAGTTGGGAATAGGCTAGGCAGATGATGAGCTTTTATGATAATTTGTGTCGAATAAAACTGATGGTTCATAACATAAAACATGTCTAGCGGCTACCGATTTTATTTATACGGGAGATGAATGATCGTTCTTTTAAATCTTTTGTCGAACGAGACCTAAAAATGAAGCCTTCAAATTCGATAGGTCATCAAGATGAAATAAAAGAGCAAACCGCTTCGTAAAACTAGGACATTCAGAAGAACAAGCACTTTGTTAGGGGCAACAAATCCAAACTATCGTATCTAGCGCCCTTTAGCCCGCAGTATGTGCGAACTCGAATGGCTGGTAATTTGGCGACAGAGAAAGGGTGGGCCCCGGCCATTTGTTATAAAGCGCTTTTTATAAGAGAGAGGAACAAGTTAGATAGACCAACAGCGCATTTCCACCTGATTTACTGAGATAAGGAGGATACTTTTTAAAATTGATACTGAAATCACTTTTGACCTCGATAAATCAGTTTTTTATCAATACTATCTACAAAATCTTACAATCTAATTTCCCCAGAATTTATTATAATTATTTTAATATTCAGTATGTATCCTTCTTATTTAATAATAATAGTTTTATTTTTGGAACAACATAGGAACCACTTTTGTTAGTACACACCTTAAACACTACAACTTATACACTAGGGTTAGTAACAAAATTTAGGGATGAACTCTTAATGAGTCATGTACTTACGAGGCATTTCATGCGGACAATGATTTCGCATGAGATGCCTCAGCACAGGAGCTCTCGGGTCCTCAGCCACGACGCTCAGGATGCTATTGCTACTCCCTCGAATCCTCCTCACAAGCAATGCTACATTTTTCCTGATGATCGCATGGAAACCATCTGTACGCGACTGGGCAAACATCCCTGAGGCACTACAGAAACGAGGGAGTTTCAACATCATCCTAAAAACATTGTTGTATTGGACGCGCAAGGCATTTAGCGTCCCCCGTGAGCAGCTGAACCACAGACTTCCCGTGTACAGGACCTGGCAGTATGCTTTAAACAAGGTTATTTTGACCTGATCGGTACAACGGAAAAATGGGCGCGCCAACATGTTCCCGCGAACCGTTAACGCCCTGCGCTCCCTCTCCACGTCTTCATCGTCTTTGAGGTCGTCGACAAGTATATGGCCCAGATATTTAAACTTGTTAACCTGCTTTATGTTAGCGCCGTTCAAGGTAATTGAAGGAATGGTGTCCGGGCACTTGCCGGCGGCCTTAAAGACCATGAACTCGGTTTTTCTTATATTATAGATATATCCATGTGATGCGGCGTATCTTTCACATACCTTCAGCATCTCCCTGATAGACCTCGCAGTCGGGCCCAGCAACACCATATCGTCCGCGTAGCTGATGTTGTTCACACAAACACCCGCCACCCGGCAACCGACACGCATGCCGCTGAGCTCGACTATGAGGTCATTTACGTACAAGTTAAACAGCGTTGGAGAGGACAATCCCCCCTGTCTCACTCCGCACTCCAACCTGTATGACTCTGAGAGACAGTTTGCCCACCTAACACAATTAGTCTGATTCGTGTACCAGAATTGAAATATTTTTTCTGATTCGAGTACCAGAATTGAAATATTTTATTATTTATCCTGAACATCTATTTTTAAAGCTGATCTTTTGTGGTAATCTCACTTAATGGTGACCCAAGAAGAATTGGCCATTTATGGCTTCCTTGCAATAAAAGTGAACACAGATATTAAAAAAAAAAAAGTGCGTGACGGACCACGCACAATGAAGGGTTCCGTAGCTGGAATAAATTTATCCCAAAAACAAACTTAACATCATAATATTAATAATAAGTATTTATTTTCTCGCCACAATAAACATTACAGACATTGTTACAAATGAGAGATTATTTGGTTTAGTTTACTGTGGGAGACTGGTGCCTGAGATAGGCTTAAAGGGCCTGTGTTTCAGGTCACCAGGTCTCCGCCCTCTAGCAGTTCGATACATTGCATGATAATAATAATAATAATAAAAGTAATTTAACAGATGTTTATGATTAGGAGGTTGTATAAAAACTTTTAGAGTCTGTAGCTCAACATAAGGTGTTTAAAAAATAAATACCTAAATAATAAATGAATGAAAGAAACAAAAACAGACAAAAAATAGAAAAAAAAGAAAATAAAAAATAACATGGTGTTTTTATGGTGTTAGAAATGTTAGTGAACATGATGTAACCATGTTCTCCCATACATTCCAACTGCAAATGTAAGTTGGTACACACAATATTGAGTGATTTACCATGTTATTTTTCATATTATGGACTTCTTATAGGTTTTCCTATAATCTATAAGTAGAAAACTAATTTCCGTATTTTTTTCAAAATTTTAGGTTCAGTAGTTTCGGAGATAAGGGGGGGAATGGTCAATTTTCGTCTATTTTCTTGAATAAATTGGAAACTATTTATTTTAAAATTACAAAAAAATATATTTGAGATCCTCACAACAAGTCCTTTCATTTGATATGTCACACAATGAAGTTTGCAATTTTTTTTTAATTTTACATCTTGACCCCAAAAGTGACCCCCAAAGATTTCGTCTATTCACGTCACACCTCTGCGATTGGGTCACAGAAATTGATATGTGTACCAAATTTCAACTTAATCGGTTTAGTAGATTCGGAGATAATTGACTGTGACGGACGGACAGACGGACACACGAGTGATCCTACAAGGGTTCCGTTTTTTTATTCGGATGTACGGAACCCGAAAAACGTAAAAATACGTACAATTTTACTGAGTTTCCCAAATCCTTTGCTGTAAACAGACCTCGGTGAACCCAAACATTACATTTCATCCTTACAATTTCATTTCTGTCTTGTTCAGGCCGGGAGCAGCAGGTCTTTGACAAATAATAGTTGTGTTTATTTGGCGGTGACTTCATACGCTGGTGACGCGTGATGAATGTCGGCTTTAAGCGGAAAAATCGCTGTCGTCGTGTCGCTTAATTTTTTTATAAAACCGAGGTTGGCTGCGCTTAGCGTAGCTCGCATACATATATGTGGCTGTAACGCACGTTATTTATCAACGACATGTTGTGTTGTCTTAGTATCCACAATTTTTTTTTTAATTTAACATTTATACAAAAGAATTCTATAGTCGGAATAAGATAATAATACGTTGGCTTGTAGTTTCTGAATATATTGCGAATTCTGGCTTTGTTTTGCACTTAGTACATTTCATGAGTTAAACTTTTCCTGATTAACAAAGATTTTTTTTTTATGAGAGATAAACTGCCAGTAATATTGATAAAGAAAACATTTCCTATGCACACGCAAATCAAATAATGTAAAACAATGCTGGGAATTTGGCTGCTATAAATGTAACTCCAAATGGACATTTTAGAAAGACCCTTCATCATACAAGAATAAAATGTCACTACTTTTCGAGAGATGTTATAAAGCATGTAAGTGTAATTAGTGAGAAGGATAAATAGCTCTGCACGTAACCACGTAGGCGGTGTCCCAGGAAGCGCTGGCAGCGATCCATCTGACGACACGACCGTCTGTCAGGCCTACCGACACTGACGGGCAATCGCTCTCACACGGGCTAAGGCATAAGAAACTAGTGGTGAGACTTGCCGCTTGTAGCACAACATTATTTGTCAGAAATTCAAGTGCATTATTTGCAAGAATAGGCACATACCCACGTAACTTTAAGGCTTTAATTTTTTCGTCTTTAACTTAAATAATTCGTAATCAATGCAATAGTTATCGAACCTTTTGGACCTTTTGAACCTTTTATCCTAAGACTACTATCCCGCCCTTGTTTCGCACCGTTTTACAACTTGACAAAATACCGAGATTTCATTATTATTACTTACCTATACGTTTAATCTCCCTTCATTCGTTTCACTCAAAACTTCCGGAATAAATACTCTAATCTGATGGTGAGAAAAGCATGAAAATCCGTTACATACTTTAAAAGAATCACGCGGTCACGGTAGACACGAAAAGTAACTTGTCACACTAATATTATAAATGCGAAAGTTTGTGAGTGTGTCTGTGTGTGTGTGTTCGTATGTTTGTTACTTCTTTACGCTTAGTGACCCCTTCATTGTACATTGTTCCTTCATTATTATGAACAACTTTTACTAAGGGATCACAACAGAAATCGCAAAAAAAATCAGATGTTCCCTACATTTTGACGAGTTATGCGAACATAAATGTAGAGAACAGCTGATTTTTTTCTTAGCGAAACAGGGCCGTTTCTCCTTAAAATTCTTATCTTAAAATATTGACTGCCGTTCCGTATGACATGCCTACGGACTCTGCTACCTCTTGGACTTTAGTTCGACGATCAACGAGAATCACATCATGGAATTTTTCTATGATTTCTTCGGAAATCACATCTTGCGTGCGGCCTGGCCTCTCTTCATCAAAAACAGATGTACGACCACGTTTGAATTCATTAAACCAATATCTCACAGTTGTCATAGTTAGTCGAAGGGTCCCCATAAATATCATCCAACTTCATTTTTATTTATTCGCATGTTTTGCCATCCAAAAATGAAAAGCTAATTACGGATCGATATTGCTATTTTTCCATTTTTATGAAGAAACATGAAATACCTATGATAAAATTGACTACCAAATAAAAACTAACCTATGAATCACTCTGTAATTTAGTTTGGTGTCGTTTGATAGTTGACAGTTCATGGTGGGAACTTCTCTTAACAATGCCATACTTCTCTGCCATCATTGTCAAAGACGCGCACTTATTGATCGACCCAGGTAGAAAACATTCACTTATTACATTGCATGAATAAGTAAAGTCGCAGTGGGCGGTAAACACTCCGCGAGTTGCAGCAATCCATCTGTGAATGAAACCACCCCGCACTGACAGAACACTCATGTCATAAGAAACTGCTGGAAATAAAACGATGCAATGTTTGATGGTGTTTTATAAGTAGCTACAAGCTTGTTAGTATATATTGTGTTATAAATAAATACTGCAATCACAATAAAGTTTTAATAATAATTAAGTCCAGGGCGCACGTCACGTAGTACCTAAGTAATTAGCGTAATGCCATATAAATAAATACAGTCAAGAAAAGATATAAAAAGAGAGATATTAAGACATGCACAAAAGTTAAAATACAACATAATATCAAATAAAGAGGACTGCAATTGATATAACACAGTTTTTAATGCTAACTATTAGGTATTCTGGTCGACCCAAAATACAACAAGCAATCATTTCCAAGCCGGTATTGAGAATTCTTGTTTGAAAAACAATGCAGTTTAAACCATGACGGCACTTGGCAGACTACAAAATCTTGGAAGTTCGTAAGAAACTAATCCCGGAAGACTAAGAGCAATAACAAAGCTTGAATTCGTGAAGTGGCAGACAAATGGTAACTATTATGCAGCAGTATATGTTAAAGTTACAATGTAGAATGGTCGCAATCCATCTGGGACACAACCGCCCGTCGCGTCGGTCGCGTGATGAGAGAGATTGGCGACAAACACGGAAATTGTTTAAAGAACGGATATTGGTGCATTACAGACGAGATAGATTTTCAGATTTATCTTAAGATGACGATAGGATGAGCAGAACATGGCCTAGAAAAAGATTTTCCTTGTAAATGAATGGGTTGCAAATAAAGGTAAGTCTTCACTTAGATATAATACAAAATATATTATAACGGGCTAATATGTATTATAAGTCCGTTAAATCACTGCTCCACAGATGCAGCTGAACCAAAATTGTTTTAAAAATCATAACAGGCGAATAAGAATAAGATTGTAGCGATTGCTGATATCCAGATTCTAATGAACGCTTTTCATTAGTTATCTTCATGATACGAATAGCCTGTTAGAAAAGATGACACATTTGTACAGACGCCAGCACATCAAGCTATCCGAAAATGTAAATTTTTCCCAATCAACCTTGAACCTTATGCTTTAGCGATAAAGTTGAAAATCTATTAAATAAATTTGACAGATTGTAGTAGCTTGATGTGCTGGCGTCTACACATGAACGATGAATACCGGTATCATATTACCCAGTGATTGGATAGAATAAGTAGAAGGGTTAGAATAGTCAGAATGTTTTTCTTACTTTCTCTCTTTTAGATAGGCAGTCGCTCCATAAACAAACTAGATGGACGGACGACCTAAAGAAGGTGGCTGGGGTAGACTGGACGTGAAAGGCGGAGGACAGGGTGTTGTGGCGCAGTCTGGGAGAGGCCTATGTCCAGCAGTGGACTGCGATAGGCTGAGTTGATTGATAAACAAACTGCAGTTGCATCCGGTTAGTTTGAAAGCCGGCCCCGACATGTTTGGAAAAAGACTAGGCAGAGTATGATGATGATGAATGGACGTGAACCAATACGCTGCCCGCTTCTACCTTGCATGCCAGCTACACACGAAACTTGGCTGGGCACCACAATGATAAGTTAAACGGATTGTTGCGCGCCTCGTGTGTGGCCTCTCATTAATTCTTGGTGTAATTTTGTCTTCAATTAGCGGTAGGCGGAACAAGCCAATAATTCAGGATACCGGAGTTTTGCTTAAATTAGACAGATATAGGTGAGTAAGTGATTTAAGGAAACGTATGAGGTTTCAAGTATGTCATATGTGACATATTTTAGAAGATAACTTTGAAATAAGGTAAACGAGTTATGGCCGACTCGACACTTCCAATTTCATATGAGACAGAATGTTTTTTTTTTTTTTTGAAGATAAGGTATGTCGGGATTTTATTCATTATATTATGTTTCTGCTGTTTACATAGTTACAGTCTTTTGAGGAAAGGGACAACTCTTAAGAATGCTTACGTAGACAGCTAACAATGATTTTGCATTAAGGCTTTATACCTTACAGTGGTAATTTCTGTTTTCCTTTGACCAGATTTTTTTTTTCTCTAGTATGCTATTGGGTACTTCCTTTTAGCCCACTTTTTGTAGCACCTGTATACAATACTTTGAAATTCTGACACAACTACAAAAAACTTAGACAAAACAAAAAAAGGAAACGTACAATGGTCCCCAGACGCGCTGACTCGTCATAATGTCATAAAATGTACCGCGGCACATGAGTAAAAATATATATTTTCGAATTCCCCCTTACATATAAATTAAACATATTTACCTTACTTGTCCTTTCCGTGTGTAAAGGACAAGTGACGCAGTCAACGTCGTGACGTCACTCCCCATCTGCCCGAACGACTTGCAACGATCGTATTTAACCCTTAGTAGGTATCGTGGGTCAAATTTGACCCAGAAGCGAACATAGCGAACATTAAAGTTTTTCTTACATTTCTATTTTTTTTTAATGTTTTAAGTTCACACTAACCAAAAAGTGACAAAAAATTAGGTTAGTTACAAATGCGTGTAAAACATGATATTTTTTATATTCTAAAATTAAATCAAGATAATTTTGTAAAAAAAAGTTTTTTTATTCCATAACTAACCATATTTTATACAAATAATTTAAAAAAATCTACGTTCTACAACAGATTTTTTGGTATGGGTAAAATATGACCCACGATACCGGTAGTGTTGCCAAAAAAGGCGATACCAGCTAAGGGTTAATAATTCGTATTTCCAGAACTATAATATAACATTTCTCCATTTTCCCCCTTATTGTGAGCAACAAAGGATCTTTGACGTTCTCCTTGCTATTGTTATTTCGATATCATATGTATTTACTTTCCACGTGTTAAGACCCGGTCAGGTGAAAGTAATTTGTAAATGGCTAGGGGGTCAATGTTGGAATTAGGAGCGAAAGGAGGTATTATTTAACAATGGTGATGGCAACATTTTATTCCTTACAGTGTTGGGATGGGCATGCAACAGTTTCTACAGTTCGATACACTTCTGTGACACACACACAGATTCAGTGTTTTTCATATCTCTCCAAAATTTCATCAAACTTGGGCTGTGTTAGCTTTCCACGGAACGATAAGTCAACACAGACTCTACACACCCTGTAGACTTGGCAAACACATAATTCATACAAGTTACAAAATAGTACAGTTTAGTCGATCATGTTCGTAAGCCCTTTCTATCCTCTCAAAGGTACAATGAGATGGTTAGCAGAATAACAGACGTAGGGCAATTATTCATAAAGACTGACACTCGATTTGGTACTTCAAAATGAAACGAGATGAAACCACCCGTCAATCAACTAAAAAGTCCACAAAGCCCGTGCTCGCTGCGGTTTAACTAAATCCCAAATAAAAAGCTTTTAGCAGATTTTCAAATTAACGTGGTCCACGGGGTCTACCTTTCCCGAAAAATCAATTTACTATGTAAAGAAAAACCTTTACAAACCAATGTCAACTACCTAAGTGTATATAAAGTCCACCCAGCAGAGAGCCACTCGCCGGTAAATCTTATTATTAGCAATAATCGTGGCATTGTGGCTCGCGGGGCCACAATAGGGCCCCGTAATAATGGACTGCCACACAATAGGCCGGTTCAGTCCTTTTTACCGAGATTGTGGGCCTAGCACTGTGTGCAGACAGAATTTAAAGCAATCGCATCAAAGAATTATGTGTGAATTTTTTTGTGCTTATTTTATTAGTCTATGAGAATAAGTTACGAGGTTTTGTTCGCTGTGTTTTAGCAGACAGACGTGTGTGTATTACAAAATAGTCTCAGCTTAGATTTCTAGTCTTGTTTGTAGTATTATTCAAAAAGGCTTTTCTTTATAAAATCCAACCTTTTTAGTTTATGAAATACGATCACATCACCATGAAATACTAATATTATTATATGTTTCTGAAATCAAATAGATATTTATTTTTAAAACAACTAAACATAAAAATATATTTAATATAATTCAAAATTTTTACGACTGGTACGTATCAATTACAATTTTATTTAATTCGATAAGTGCTTAAATTTAAAGACCCAAACATTGATTTCAGAGCAATAATATAAATCCGCCAGACGTTGCAAATTCACGACTTTCCACTTCATACACCTCTACAGATCCGACTAATTGGACTGCGCCATTCATTGGGCATCCCTTAACATAATTAAAGTTCGAAATGTTTTATGAGGTTTCGTTCCGTTGACCGAATTGCTTTGTGTGTCAAGGATTGAATGTACGACTTTCAGATGGAAGAACTGTTCAGCTGAAAAGTGAAGCTTAAGCGTTCGTCCACGACGCTACTCAAAAGTAATGTGTTACAAATTGAATTTAAATGAGTAGGCAGATAGGTGAGACATCGTTTTGTCGCCGATGCAACCTTATTTTGGCGTCGCTTTGTCTCGTCAGATAGCTTTGGTTAAAACGGCACTTGTGTATAATCACATATATTTGCCGTCATCTTGACGACAGATATTAATGGATTAATCATGAAGTCAGATATTATTGCTGACGTATGCATAGTAATATAATTATGCTCGTGACTGTACATAATCATTCATTGATGATTCAAGCTCGTAACACAATAGTACTTTAGAGTAGCGTAGTGGTCGATGGGCCTTAAACTTCAGAAAGAATAAAATAATGTGTGAAATAAATCATTTTTATGTTATATAAAACCAAAGGTGACGGCACGGTTGGCGCAGTGGTTAAGCGATTGACTGCAACGCTGCGTGTCGCGGGTTTGATTCCCGCACGGAACAAATATTTGTATGACCTACAAGTAGTTGTTCCGCGTCTGGCTGTTTGTGTATGTGACTTTAAATGTTTGTAAACGCATCCACAATACAGGAGAAATTCCTAGTTGCTAGTGTCCCACTCAACATTATCCTTAGTCAACTGAAGCCAAGTTTACACAGATGGACAAAGTTTATTTTTTACTTTTATTCTTACAATGTTCACAAAAAACATGAGTCAAGTAAAGGTGTTACCTCACAGCGCCTCACTTTGATTTATGAGCACAGATACTGTCGGTTCATGCTTGAAAATTCAGGTTTTTCAAGATATAAAAGGTACTTATGTCTTCGTTTAACATTTTAAATGACTTGCTTTTCTTTTTAAATGAAGTCTCATGGTTTTAAATAAGTATGATAGGGTATGTCGCACAAAAATAGTATAACTCTGACCGTTTTTATGGAACTTGGTTTGAGTTGACTTAGGAAAAAGTTGGCAGTGTTAGTTTTGGGACAAATCTATGTATTGTCCTTAGGGTAATATGGGAATGGCTACAATATGTGGCTGTTACCTATTGATCAGTGATGTGATTGTAGTTTATGGTAGGTCTGAGTAGGAATCATATTTTACTATTGTCCCGCTAAGTTTTAATTAGAGTATTTCTATCCATAGTTATTCAATGAATCCAATATTGTACTTATGTATATGTAATGGCAAATTAACCAAAACATTGAGATATGTTTTAAGGTTGCACCAGTAAAGACTGTAATGTTTTACGAATAAATTTGACTATTATTACTAGTGGTCAAGTTGTATTAACGACATGACGAGCTCTCTGTTAACGTTCTGATGTGTGTTACTACACACACACATCCACAGGGTGGTCTCAATTAAGCGCAGCTTAACCAGTAGATCGTTTAATCGGATTGATCCGTGTGATCGTTTTTAAACCACGAACACTCTTCCCACAAAATGAAACCAATACTACCTACGCAAAAACCGTCACTTGCTCAATTGGTTGTCAATATAAAACCGTAAATTATACAATAGCAGAAATTAAGATATTAATAGGCCTATCCCATTATTTGTAAAATTAAACTTAATACGAGTACAACAACATGGCATTTCAGCTTTCAACACGATTCCACGTGCTATTTGTATGTCATTTATATATTACTTGACAGTTGAAATAAATTAATGAATTGAATAAATTTTCAATTCATTTTCATAGCAGACTGTTATCGACAACATAAATGTGACTTTTCGTTTAATATGTAAATTTCGGAATAATACGGATTCTGTAGTGGCTCAACATTAACCCTTTATAAAGATCCTTGTTAACATAAAGTATGTTTTTTTTTATTTCTCAGAATGAGGTAATGTAATAAGACATTATAATATAGACTAATATAATATGATTCATAATACATACTGTTTTCATTAAATTGAAAAAATCCGTTTATTTTATTATTAAAATAATATTGTTGCAGAAATAAAATTAATGATTCTGATTGACTTGGATGTTGTGCGTCTGGAAAATAGTAAAAATTAGTGCGTATTTACTTAAAACGATTAATCTGTACATATTGGTCAAACGCAAGACCATTTCGCCAGGCATTCAAAATATGGCATCAATCATTTTATAAAATCCTCTCCATATATTACCACCAACACCAATCCCCACCACTATCCGCACCAATGTCCTTCATTGTTCAATACATCCTCAGTTAGTAACACGTCATAAATTCGTCGTGTAATCGAATCGGTAAGCGAGCGCGGCCCATTGAGCAATGCGCAAACATGTCAAGATTACCTGCCGTTTATTATAGCAAGGTAATGCGGCTCACTGATCGTCTTGTCTTGTATAATAAGGATTTATGTAACGATGCCCGAGTTTAAGGGTGAGGCGAGATGAGCGTAAGGCAAGCGTTGCAACTACTCATGACTTTAGTAGTTGTAATATTTTTTAAATCGAATGCAACGTACATCGGTTTCGTCCAGGCCCATAGTCAAAATCAAATAATTTATTTCAATTAGGCTCTTTTGAATGTCAAAACTTACAAAAAAAAAAAATTGTTCTAGTAACGACTTTTTAAAAGATAGTTTCGTATGAAGAACCAGCAAAAAAACTCCATAAAACACTCACCCCTTTAAAATGTTTTACAATATTTTGTATAAGTTAGGTATAGGAATAATTATAATCAATAAAACTAGTTTGTCACTTCAAGATATATTTTCTTTTTAATAATTTATAAATCAATAAATGTATATAATTTATAAAATAATAATTATAATTCGTAAATTCGATTATGTAATAATGAAACATTATAACTTACTAACTACTTAACTAATATAAAAATGTATTATATTCTGCACCCAGTGTGCTTCCTCCTCTCTCCTACTTGATGTATGCTGTGCCCGACAGGGTCCATAATTGTAATATATAATTATTTCCCTACCTACCACATACATTTTGGCACGCAATAAGAAATTGAGTATTGAAAATTGAGATCGTAATAGGTAAATTAAGAATATTAGACGTATAGAGTACGTAAAACCAATAAGTTAACTGTAATACATTGTAACGTTTACAAGTCGCATACAGGGTGGAGACAGATTTTAGCCTATTTATTTAACCCGAAATCAGATTCAAATCTCTAAAAAGTCCTTATAGGTAGGTAAGTGTCAAAGAGTTCTGCATCCACCCATACCTACTAATGTTTTATATTTTACAGAAGTATCGCTGAATAATTTCCAACCACTATGTGGGCAAAACCGCGGCAAAAGCTAGGCAAAAAAAAATGTATTTTAGAATATTTTTGACGTTAATGTTGACTAAAACAAACCCAACCCAGGAAGGGTTGGGTTTGTCTTCTATACGTAGACGGGTAAACAAAGGTTATCTTTTTAATAACTGTTGCCTTCCTCAATGTTAACCCCGGTTTTACCGTTGTCATCAATGTGGTATTAAACCGCCCGCGGCTTGTGGTATATTTTACCTTGTGGTATATTTTATTTCAAAGCAGTATTTCATGCCGAGTTTTCAGTAATTTTATTTGATTTGGCTCGTGGTCGGGTGTGCCTGTGGTTTCCTTGTAAGCCAGGCTTGAAATCCCTTGACAGTTTTTTGTGTAATTGTGTTTTCCTGATCATAAACGAATTTACTCGTAGTAAGTTATGAAGGGGTTGGTTGGTCGCAAATTAAGTTTTTGAGGGAAAGAAGGCGCTATACAGGCAAGATTAGGTTGGATTTCATGACACTTCTCTGAAAACTAATGACATGACCATCAAAGGGTTGAGTGCCAAAAAAGTCGGTGGCAAACATCGAAAATGCGAACCCAACGAGACCGACTTCTGAAATAAAAATTATTTTTTAGTTTGTAACTATGCAGTTTCTATTTTGGAAGTTTGCCTTTTTTTTAATGATTTTATTTTTCACTTTGAAGTTTGAAGTTGTAAGTACAACTTACCCCATACAAATTCGTATAAAACTACTTGTTATGTAAATATCAGTGACAGGAAATTATTATAACATCATCAATATAAACTAAGTGGCAAAAATACGTATTATTGAGGCTAACTCAAAAACTACCCAAGCAAAGTTAATAAAGTTTATATGGGTGGTATTATTGAGGCATAACCTATCCGTTTAAAATAATTTTTGAAATCGATTTACATTTGCCTGAGATATTGCGTAAGACGTATACAAAAAAAAAAATCGAATTGAGAACCTCCTCATTTTTTAAGTCGGTTAATTATGTAAAGTTACGGCATTTATAGCCATAATGCATCTCATGTCGATTCCACTAAGCCATCTCTGAAAAATCATAGGAAAGCAAACGACGACGCAATTTCGTTTACTTGAATTTTTATCAGTAATTTTGGTTTAAAACCAAACTAGTGAACAGATTTTGATAACATTTCTATAGGACCAATCTGAGAGTATATCCTTTATAAAAAAGAATTTTAAATTGGGTTATAAATAATGGAGTTCTGAGGTAACAATCATTAAAAAAAATCCATCAAATTGAGAACCTCCTCCTTTTCTTGAAGTCGGTCAAAAAATCTCCAAAATCACAAAAAATAAAATTTGAAAATGTTTTGACGTGCATTTTCTCGTATTTCAGCTTTACATTATTTATTTATTTAATACTTCTAGCACATAAATGTACCGAGGCGGCGGTGGCATTATTTTATTATAAAACAAATAAACATCATACATCTTCAATTTTCCCGCATTGTCATAGCTCCGGTATATAGCCCCCCGCTGCGGTATCGGTCGCCATCGCTCCGAGGCGGTATCGCATCCTGTCTGTGGTTATCGATGTCATTATATACGGTGCTATGTGATCCTGGTATCCACTAAACTGGTATGGCTTGCGAGGGTTAGACGTGTCGTGATTGGATTAGATGGGGTTTTAAAATTGTGGGGCAATTTTCTTTGTTGTGATAGCAGATCCTTTAATCTTAAAAAATATAGTTTGTGGTCACATACATTGTTACAATACTAATCAATCTTTTGGGATTGAGACTTGCTTTACCATGTAAAATATGCTAATGCAATTTTCAGACTTCTTCGGAATTCAAAATAGAAGAAAACGCAATGGCGGTGTCTTTGCTGCAACATCTAGCAAGTAGGCTAGATATTTATTACACATAAAGAGATTAATATATTGACTGTGCTTTCACAGTACAAAAATAATCAGTAGATAATCTTTTGCATGCACATAAAAATATTAATCTGTTTAAAAAATACAGTGATGTTCATTACATAAATACTAGGAACAAACACAAATTAGTTGTTCCTACAACAAGGCTCAAGAAAATAGATGGCTCGTTTAGATGCCAATGTATACGTTTTTTATAATAAACTTCCTAAGTTACCTACTTTAATTTCGGAAGTCTGTGGCAAACAACAAAAATGCGATCCCAACGACACCGACTTCCGACATTAAAGTTATTTTTTTACTTTGTAGTGTCTTTTTTGGAATTCTGTTGTTATCTTGTAAAAAAGTTTTTTTTTTTAATACTTTTTACGACAGATATATGAAATGTTTTTGAAACTGATCACCCCTCTTCTAACACTGCTATAAAGCTTTACACTAAATACACACTAAAATAACCGCGGATATTCTACCAAAGTGTATAATATAGCATGACATAACGTCACGCCTGTTTCCCTGCAGAGGCAGGCAGAAGTTGGTTGGATGTGGGTGTACCAATAGTACACCCACATTTCGCTATTTATGTTTAAGTCCCATGTAACAGGGGGGCGATCTTATTGCCATCAACGGGGCACAAATAAACTAAGCCCCTACTGCTGCGGCTGCTACTGACAAATTCTTAATAGAAAAACCTAATAACACTTTGCTCGACGTGGAAATCGTACCCAAGACTTCGTGTTCAGCAGTGGCATTTGCGACAAACGCTATTTTAAAATAAACTTAGGTAGGTACATAGCCAAACCCAATTCAATGTACATAACGAAGAACCTGATACAAAATTTAAAGAGAATAATAAAGAGGATAGGTAGCTTCGTAATACAAACTCCTGGTAAACTAATCATGAGTGAGAATTAGTAATGTGTTTAAGGCTACTGAGCGCTGGTAATTACACGATTACACGTCACTGTAGTAGGTAAGTTGCTGGTAGAATTTAATTGTACATATCTTATGATGAAGAATTGCCAGAGATAGAACAGCTTGGAAATGGCTGGAGGAGCCTTTTACCGCTATTGATATCGGTCCTTGTACACCGTAGTAATAATTAAAGTAGAAAAAAAGAACTATGTATTTTTAGTTAATATTGTTACATAAGTATTAGACACGTAAGGAATAAGTGTGTGAGGAAAATAAAGCTATTTTATTTTGTTTATTTTTATTATTTTATATAGCTATAATATCATGCCTGTATTTCTCGATGGGGTAGGCTGTGCTGTATACAGAAAAATAAATAAGAAATATATTTCTATGGGTGTACAGTTATTACAGCTGTAAATACTCGTGTAACAAAGAAAGCCTATTGCTGGAATCCATACTGCTAGTGAACATTAATTCCTGATTGAAAAATCCTAAAAGCTGTTAAATTATTTTAAGAGTGGGTTTGGTTAAAAAATTAAATGAACAAAATACGTTTATTAGCAATCAAAAATTAAACCTTAAATTGACTGACTTACGCCCGAGTTACGATTCTCAGTAAAGATTAATCTAATTCGCAGTTCGCTGATTTAACCCCAGTTTGTAGAAGCCACTTTAATCTTTAGTAATATTTGTCAGCAGATTAACGGATGTAAATCTGCTGTCTAACATTCACACAGACTAGATCATCATTGTTTTGCTTTGAGATATTTAAAAAAAAATGTGCCAGAAGTGTACTTTGATCTCGTCGCGACTATTAAGCTATAATTTGCGTTTGGATAACACCTTGTGTTGATTAAGCTGCATTATTAGTAGATAGTAGCAGTAAAGCTTTATGTGAAGACCTTGTCCGGACTACTAGTACCTACCTTGGTGTTAGTAGAACTTTATAGGCGCTAAAAAGCACTGCTTCGGTTTTAAAAGTACTTACGGATGCTAGAGGCATATAATGACGTTTCAGCTTTGTTTGTAAGGTGGATAACTCCCCCGAGATACCTCCGCCACGTACCTTCAGGTGCGCCGCCATTTATTTACCAATATCATAAAAAAAGTGTCAGGTACATAAGTGTGTACTGTTATGAATTAATTATTGTATTAACAAAATGCATCATAAGCGATAAACCCCATTGCTTCCACGTTTACTTAAAGTCTATAAAAAGGCAAACGCACATGTTTAGTTCAGTTCAGTTCAGTCCAACTACTTGGTCGCTTCACTTTTAGACCTTCACAGTATCAGTACAGTTTATTATTGTCCTTATTGTATACATAATTAATTAAATTAATTTTAGCAGTAATAAAAGTGTTTTTTTTAAAAAGGACCCACGGAACGCCATCCTAACAAATTTGGTGTCAGAAGTGGTATCTCAGGAAAATCGAAGTACTGAGATCTGTAGGTGTAGGCGTCGCGAATTCGTTTCCACTCGTCTGCACCATTATATTTGTTGGTTCCGTGGCCAAGAAGTCCTTCTGCAAAGTGGTCGACGTTAAGCCTTGGGCTCCTGAAAAGCCTAAGCCCGCGCTGCTGCATACTAAGTGATTCGACGATAAGCCTCCGCTGTTGAGCGTGAGCCCGCATCACCCTGGAACACCTGCTACTGCCCTGTGGTCGACGGTTAGCCTCCACTTCCGAGTGTGAGCCCGCATCACAAGATCATACAAAGGACCTTTCATCGATCATCGGCTGGTCGAAGAACTCTGCTCATCACCCATCACCAGCCACGTCATCTAAGCGCACCACGTGTAAGAAAAACTCAACGTGACGACGAGCAATACTGTAATACGACTCCCTGAGTCGCCAGGTGCCCGCCGTTTGACTGCATTACGTGTGACGTAATATTTCCGGAATGTTCGTGAGTGCTGCTGCCACATCGCTGCTACTGTGAGTTATCTATTTTTCTAGTTAAAGTGCTATCAAGTTAATTTTAGTGAAGTGAATTTTCTCCAAGTTTTCCCCAAACTTTTTTTCAAGATTACGAATTTTTCCTGAACTCTTAGAATTAGACACTTTCTTATTTTACAACTTTTACAAATTTTTATACAATTTTTTATTGACATATTGTGTACTATTTTATTTCTGACGTTCTGTAGTTCTTTAATGCGATAATTACGTAAAAAATTTATGTCTCCGAAAAAAGAGAAATCAGAAGAAACCGCATCTTCATCTAGCAGTTCCTCCGAGGACATTCCAGCACCAAGGCAAAAAATTAAAATGGCTGACAAAGTTACCCTTTCCGTCCTCACAAAATTTATCAAACCCTACAATGGGGACCGCGAGTCACTGCCCGCGTTTTTAACTAATTGCGAAAATGCAATTGCCCTAGCAACTACAGAACAGCAGAATGTCTTGTGTAAATATATCATCTCGCAGTTGGAAGGCAAAGCTCAATTAGCTTGTTGCTTAAAAAAATTTAATAGTTGGTCGGAGATTAAACAGTTCCTTAAAACAACATTTGGTGAGAAAAAACACTCTACCCATTTATTAGTTGATTTACAGCAATGTAAACAATTGCCTTCCGAAGACGTGATGCAATTTTCTTTACGCATAGAATCATGTTTGACTAGATTACAATCTGACATCCATTACAGCTGCGAAAATGATAAAGAACTTGTAGGTCGAATAGCCGCAATGGAGGATTTAGCTCTTAATACGTTCTTGTTAGGGTTGAACTCAAGCTTTTCCCATATTGTGCGGTGTAGGAACCCCAAAAATTTATCAGAGGCAATCACACAAGCTATCGAGGAAGAAAAATTATTTAAATTATCGAAACTTCCAACCCGTTCTTTTAAACAATGCACTATTTGCAATAAAAACGGTCATGTAGATTCAGAATGTTATAAAAATAAAAATAAGCATTCCTCTCCTAATATACATCATGTAAACTCAAATAACAACGCACAAAATAATTTTAATCGTAATAATTACAACTCTAATTCTCATTTTGACCCAAATAAATCTTGTGCATATTGCAAAAAACGTGGTCATTTGATAGGCGAATGTCGCAAACTTAAAGCTAAAAACAATAATAATGCGCGGCACGATCCACGTAACTCTACACTATCAAGTGCGTCTGCACCGAGTTCAAATAACGAGTCGAGCAATAATAGCTCTAATGTGCACCATGTTGACACTTCTAATAATAATAAAAAAATAAAATAAAATAAAGCTCAGTCTAAAGGGGGGAGATGTTATGAATTAATTATTGTATTAACAAAATGCATCATAAGCGATAAACCCCATTGCTTCCACGTTTACTTAAAGTCTATAAAAAGGCAAACGCACATGTTTAGTTCAGTTCAGTTCAGTCCAACTACTTGGTCGCTTCACTTTTAGACCTTCACAGTATCAGTACAGTTTATTATTGTCCTTATTGTATACATAATTAATTAAATTAATTTTAGCAGTAATAAAAGTGTTTTTTTTAAAAAGGACCCACGGAACGCCATCCTAACAGTACGAAAACATTTTTAAATCACGTCGGGTTCGACAAGATTTATAGAGCATTATTTTTAATTAAGTGTTATGTGCTCAAAAAACCTTTTGAAAAGGATACTGCACTCTTTTTTGAAAAGCCCTCACCAGTACACAGTTGATTTAGTCGATTGACCGAGCTTGTTTCATGGAACGTGCATTAATAATAATGCCTAAATCAATTTGGAATATTTTTTAATTCAAAAATACATTTTTGGTGTTATTTCTCCGTGTCTAAAATGATTAATAACATAAAGTAAAAAATAAACATCAAAAGATGCCTTCTTAGATGCTAAATGAAAAATACAAATGAAATGGCAGGCACCAAGACCATTTTTTGTCCAGATTCAATTTTAAAATGAAAACTATTACTCTTTTGGGGCCGTTTCATTCTATACTTTTAATATAGAGGTTTTCTTTTTAGCGGTTTTTGGACATTACTCATATAAATTATTTATGTCTTATAATTTTAGTAAAATAGAAAACTGATTAACTGTTTTGAAACTTTCACATATTCAGTGAGCTCACTGACGATTGTTTGATGCAAAAATCATGCAATTAAGGGTTAATAGATGTTATTTGAGTAGCTCAAATAACATCTATTAACCCTTAATTGCAAGATTTTTACTTTTTAAGCAAATTAAATTTATTTGGACATAACATTAGCTCTATAGTAAGGAAAAAATATTAAAAAAAATATTTTCATAAAAACACTTTTTTTGTTTTTCTAAATGGCATGGTGGAAATTTACATCTTTATGTAATCAGAACGAATCTGCTGGGAAAAAAATGAATTAAATATCTCTAACAATTGGGGAATCCCCGTGCTCTGTGGAAACGAAAATATGGCATTGTTTGATGGAATTTTCCATCACGATGCAGTTAAGGGTTAATCTATCACAAATAGACAGATCTTCAACAATTCTCTTTTCATGCCAATGTATTGTATTATACTTACCATATTTCTAAGCACACATCTTACACCCTTCTTATCGCCAATCAAATAACAGGAGGTCCTGATGACGTCACGGGTACTTACGCCTAATCCGACACAACAGGTAGATCCAATCACGCTGCGCTCCCAGTAACCACATCAATTGTTCATTTGGACGGTACAACTCATCATCTGCCTAGCCTTTTCCCAACTATGTTGGGGTCGGCTTAACTTGGACGGTACTACTAAACAAATAAATACATAATTGCTTCAAAACTCGTGAATCGAACTGCTTTCAATAGAACTCAATTATACCCGGCCTCCACACCGGTGGGGACTTTCAAAGGAAACTGGAGAAGTGTATTTTTATCGAGTTTTCGCTGTATTGAACGCGCTCGGTTTGTTAGTGCTAAGTGTGTCGAATCGGGAGGGTAATACAAGAAAATGATAAGCTTCAATTAGTTTACGGAATTCTAAATAGGATTTCAGAGGCTTCGTCTGGAATATTTCTATAACTTCAGAAATAATGTTTGCACACAATTAGAATAGCTACATCATCCCCTCAGGAATGTTGATTAACTTTCTTGACATTTCTTTGTCCCTTCATAAAAATCTGGCCCTAACGCCAATTCATACATAGACTTAGCATAAAATAGTACCAATGGAGGAACTTTACGTGGAATCGGCAGATTATAAATGGAGTCAAATCGCGAACCAGGAACCATTCAAAAAAAAAAATCTCCAACAAAAAGGTTTCGAAACATTACCAAGAAACCAGAACACGAAGATAAAGTACCAAAGGAACACACACAACCAGAACTTGTACATACAAGAACACCTCGGATGTTCGCCACACTTAGTCGTGCGGTGCGGTACGGTTTCGTGCGGTTCCCGGGAGAAACATATTAATAATTTATTAGCTGTACCGCCGAACTTCGCCGCAGTATTGAACAGATATTAACTTGAATGTCTGGTGAGACCCTAAGCTTAGCACGGAAATTGTTATTTATTAGAGTGTTATTATGAACTTCATGATTGAGAGCTAAATAGGTGCTGATAGAAATAGAATGTTGTTTAGTACGGTCGGCAATAGAAGTTGACTTAGGTTCATATCTGTTTCCCGCCCTCGGACCTCGAGGCGAAAACACTCGCGTCATTGTATCGGTGACGCGAGAAAGCGAGCGCGAGTGACGAGCGACCGTTGCAGCGTCACTTGGAGCTGCGCCGGTTTCAGCTTCGCGAGTTCCTGGTGGCAAAATGGCGGGACATGCTTTCACGCCTTACCGCCGGCTTTCGGGTCGTCACCGTCGAGGCGGTCCAGCCGGTACTCGAGCGCTGGCTCGGGAGGAGGCACGGCTCCTTTTCGTTTCGGGAGACGCGGGTGCTCTCGGGGCATGGTTGCTTCGGGAAGTACCTGTTTCACCGCGCCGTGCCCTCTTCTCAGAAGTAGGCGGTGACCCGTCGCTGCTGGCCGTAATCGAGTCGATGGTCGGTAGCGCAGAGTCCTGGGACGCGGTGGTTTCCTTTTGCGAAGCTGTCGTCTCGCAGAAAGAGGCTGCGGAAAGGGAGAGGGAGATCTCGTCCACTCACCCGGCCCACAGCAGGCGCACCGGGCGTTGGCGGAGGGTGGATAACGCCCTCTTCTAGCTCCCCTAAATGGGTCCAGGGGTGACGAACTCCTGGACTTCCGTTGCCCCCCACACATCAGGATCCGAGGTTGCGGCGCGTAGTATTCCACGCACGCCTGTCTTAGACGCCGTGGGGGGAGACAAACACCTCACTCCCCCCCAGACCCGAGAAGACTCACAGTGGCGGGCCGGCACCAGTCAGGAGTTGCGGAAGGATCGTACGTTGATCGTATGAGATGGTACACCAGGGTGGTTTTTAGTCAGTAAGAGTCTGACAGACTCCTCCGCCCGCCGTAGGGCGGAGGACATCCATGATGATTTTCCACCCCGGAAACAAAAAAGAAAAAAGGTTCACATCTTCACTTATACGAATCGTGGATTGAGTTGTTATTTATTTATTTATTTATTTATATATATTGCACAATGTAGTACATGATTTTACGCTAAGCATAAACCAGTAGATACATACCCTGTTAGGGCGCAGCAAAATAGTTAGTTAGTTTCTGATCTATTAATTCAACAACTGCTCCAAGATAACAAAGTGATAAAAAGAATGAATAGAAATAAGAAATGATAATAACAAAAATTCATATGAAAATTGTAAAAGCGTCCGCTCAACTGGCATTGAATGAGTTTAGCCATTTAGCTAAGAGTAGTGGTGGACCAGTGGTAGCGGCTCCGACTTACGAGTAGTAGGTCGTAGGCTCAAACCCAGTGCATACACTTATCATGTATATAGTACTAACCTTAGTGCTTTACTTTGTAAATAATTTCATTACCACTGCCCTCAAAACAGTGAAGGAAATCGGCATGTCCTAGAACCGAAAATTCGAATACATGTAGTATTGTGACATCTACCAACCATCTACCAACCCGCACTGGGCCCGCGTGGTGGATTATGGCCCACTCCATCTCTCCGAAAGGAGACCTGTGTCCCACCAGTGGGAACGTTATAGGTTGACTACGGGTTAAGCCATTTGTTACCTTTTATAATCAACGACGAGTGAACTCAATTTCAAACCTTTCCTAACACGAAAATTATGGCCAACAGAATCATCGTAACAAAACATGATTTTAGTAAAAAAGAGCTTTCTCAACAAGAACCATTTATTAATTCATGCCTAAGTTTGTTCCTCAAAGTGTGCTCAAACAAGAACAGTTTGAAAACGAAACGCGAATAAAATGACTTGGCAATACTCAGAATTTACAGCTTATCTACATTAAATTGCCTCTTTATTGGTGTTTAATAACGAATTAATTTTAATACAAATCAATCGTGATTGAATTATCATTTCAATCGTATTGTTTTGTAATGCGTGGATTTAGTAAGTAACTATTAATTATATTCGTGTTAATGTTATAATGGAGCAGAATTTAGTAAATGATGACGATTGTTTGTAATAAAGTTGTAATGTCATGTTTTGTATCGATTGCTTATCTTCCCCATAGTGAATTTTCTTCCGAATAAAAACCTATTAAAAGTCTTTTTCGTTTTAATCCTTAACCTTATGCTTACTAGATATATTAGTCATACCGTGTTTGTTATGGATTTCACAAGGGTTAGTTGAACTTACCTGTAGCACTGTTAACATACAACGTGTAACGTTAAATGCGCAAACCCTATCTGAGGGTTTGCGCATTTAACCCAACTGATTTTTAATTCAATTGACCTATTTCAAACAGAAAAGAAGTCATTAAAAAAATTGTAAAGGTTATATGTGCTGTTTTAGTTTTACTGGCCATTCTGATCGTTTCTTGCGTCTGCGACGGTGCTTTATCGAGCGAGGAGTCGTCACCGGGCCGCTGCGCCGCGCTGACATTGGGTTGCTTGACCAATTAATAAATAGACACGGCAACGTTTTTAATGAAGATTTTTTGAAAAATGTGACCTATATTAAAAAGTGGTTCAATTAATTCTGCTCGTTATTCTGATCAAACTATTTTCAGGTTTTGCGCATTTAACATTACACGTTGTATATGGTCGATTAACGATTACAGAAAAAAAAATCATCAGCACACAATATCAATGCCGAATGCCTATCTTTTTGATATCCTTATCCGTCAGTATTTCGATGTCCACAGTCTATAATACAATATTTGCTAATTGGCAAAACCCACATACAATAAGTTCCCTAACTCATCAAGATGCGAAGTGCCGTCTCCAGCCGCCAACCTCGTGACTAACAATAGTTTAAGTTTAATAATGACGTCACCGATCCAAGTCTATTAATGACCGTTATTAGGCAGATCCAGTTTATCACTTCCTAACTCCCAAGTTCGGCAACTTTAGATATCATAATTACTTCGATGACCTTTAGCGTATTTTGTCGGAAATACCTTATTGGTATTGAAAATGATTATAATAGTGCGAGCTGAATTTTAATTGGGGCTAAACTTTTATATTAAAAACAGAGAAAAATAGGAGATGAATCATAAAAAAATATCTGACACTCAATGTAAAGCAGGGTGAAATTATTTCCAACTATGTTGGGGTCGGCTTCCAGTCTAACCGGATGCAGCTAAATACCAGTATTTTAAATGGAGCGACTGCCTATCTGACGTCCACAACCCAGTTACTGCGTAATACGATACCCCTTGGTAAGACTGCATCATAAACTAGGACCATCGAAATAAAATAAATATACAAGTTATTACTAATAGCAACAATAAAACCATGGTCAGCAAGATGACCAATCACCATAAGCAACACCCATTCACGAGCATAACGCAAAGATTAGCCATTACCCCCCTTGCCATATTTGAGGGAAGGAGGCAACTCCTGACGCTATTGCAAGCAGTGACATGTAAGGGAGCATGACGAACTTGCTGCCTGTTGCTTAGGTAAGAATAATAATGACCAATCGTAGAGGCCGTTAGCTAACCACATATTGCAATCAACTCATTAGAAAACGTTGAAATGAGTAGATTATAAGATGAAATAAAAAATAATTAAATAAAACTGAATTGACTTATACAGTCAAATAAAAAAAAAAACAATTATCTGAACTCCTATAACCTGTCAGAATGCTGATTCTGGAGAAAGAACATAAACATTGTCTTGAGTTAATCAAGGCGACTTATTTTACCATTCATGTACACACATACAAGTTGCGACATTATTGTTCTAACAGAATGTTGGTTGTCAAACCAAACAGCTGTTATACCATCATTAGACGGATATGTTTCGCATAAAACCAACAGAAACATCAACCAGAATGATGGTATAGTTGTATATGTTAACAATAATTTAAGTACATCTGTAGAAGAACCTTTGCTACAAAATAGTAATTGCTTACTCATTAAAATTAATTCCGATACGGTAGTTATGGCTATATACAGGCCTCCTTCTCAAAATGTCGCAAATTTCTTAGATTCACTAAACGTTCAGTTACAAAGACTTACAACTTTTAAACACATAATACTAATGGGTGACATCAATATCAACATTGCTTCCGGGAAAATGGATATACATGCACATAACTATCTTAATATATGCTCATTCCACGGACTCTTGCCAGCTCATTACCACCCCACCCATCAAAGCGGTTCATGCTTAGATCATTTCATTATAAAAACAAATAACCCAACCAAAACATTTGTTACTAACTCTTCGCTTACTGATCACCAAGCAGTTTTACTAACATTGCAAGTTTCTTTACCCAGAAAAAATTGTTTACGTAGCTATACAAAAATCAACATGACACACCTCGAAAAAGACATACGTAATATTAATTTTGACCCAGTTTATAATTCTACCGATGCAAATATTTCTATTAATTATTTTATAAACTCACTTCACTCTGCAATAATAAAACATACAGTTGCTAAAATAACGCCTAGGAAGTATAAGTGCATTAAACCTTGGATTACACCCGGACTTGTTCGATGTATTAGGCATAGAGACAAACTTCACATAAAGTCCAAACTTGAGCCTGAAAATGAAATTCTTTCCATTACGTATAAAAGATATAGAAACTTCTGCAACAACCTTTTGAGAAAAATTAAAAATGAATTTGATAGAAAAGAACTGAAGAAAGCAGGCATAAATAGTAAACTTATTTGGAAGTTTATAAAAACAAATACATTTCGAACAAAACAACCTGAACCTCCACTAGACTTATTGACAATAGAGAACAACCCAATCGAATCAGCAAATAAAGTTAATTTCTATTTTTCTAACGTAGGGAAAACTTTAGCAGAAAAGACCATACAATCTAGAAGTTCTTTCCCTCAAAGCGAACCTAAAACTTTCCCCACACTCAAATCATTTGTCTTACTAGATACGGACGTCGATGAAGTACTAACAATTATTTCTGGATTAAAGGATGTTTGCGCGGTTGGATGGGACGACATATCAAACAACATACTTAAACATTTCAAATACCTACTTGCTCCGCCACTAACTCATATTTTTCAGTTATGCTTAACTAATGGTATATTCCCTAAGTCGCTTAAAAAAGCAGTGGTTACCCCTGTATATAAATCTGGTGACAAAAAATGTGTTAACAACTACAGACCTATTTCAGTTTTAACAGGGCTCTCCAAAATCCTAGAGAAAATCATTAATATTAGATTAATCAAATACCTAGAAGATAATAAATTGCTTTCAGATAGACAATTTGGCTTTAGGCCCAAAAAATCAACTAACCAGGCAGTACATCAAATGACGGATTACATAACAACTAACTTGGATAAGGGCTTGCACTCCATTGGGATCTTCCTAGACCTCGCCAAGGCCTTTGACACAATTTCCGGTCCTTTATTATTAGACAAGCTTGAAACACTCGGAATAAGAGGAACAACGCTTTCACTACTTTCTGATTATCTTAGTGACCGCGTACAATGTGTCAAAATTGGTCAGTACGTCAGTTCTGAGCTTCCAAATAGTAATTACGGAATACCACAAGGTAGTATTTTGGGCCCTACTTTATTCCTAGTATATATAAATGACCTGTGCAGCTTAACACTCCAAAATGGTGTCATAATGTCTTATGCAGATGACACAGCTCTATTGTTTTCAGACAAATCTCGAGAAGAGGTGTATAAACAAGCCCAGAACGGTTTTAATATAGTGTCTAATTGGCTATATGAAAATCTCCTAACACTAAATGCAGAGAAAACTAAACACATTTTATTTAATATGAAAAATACTAACCATCCAACTACTAACATAAACATTTTTGCGCATAAGTGTGGCACGTATGCTGACAATGCATGTAATTGTCCTACTTTAGCAAAAACCGATCATATGAAATATCTAGGTGTAACGATTGACACAAATCTGAATTTCCGTAAACATATTGATTTGTTATGCACTAGAATGCGTAAATTGATATACATTTTTAAGAATTTACGATATATATCGGACTACAAATTAATTAAACAGGTCTATTTAGCTTTGTGTCAATCCATTCTCACTTATTGTATAACTTCATGGGGTGGGGCTGCTAAATCAATCCTTCTGCCATTAGAACGTGCGCAGAGAGCTATCCTTAAGGTAGCCACCTTTCGCCCATATAGATTTCCCACACACGAGCTTTACACAGCATGTAAGGTTTTAACCGTGCGTCAACTATTTATATTGAACATTGTACTGCACCAGCATAGGAAACTTCCTTTTATCCCAATACCTATAGATAAGAGAAGAAAATACTTAGTTTGCACAAAGCCTCAGACCAGACATGCTTTCATAAATAAATTTTATGTATTTTTAGGTCCCTTCTTATATAATAAAATCAATAAGTCTCTAAGTATATATAGTGTAAATTTTAAAAAGTGTAGTGAAATGTTGAGTGAATACTTAGCGACATTTAATTACTCAGACACTGAAAAAATGCTAGAAGTAATGCAATAATGTTATTAATGTTAAGTCAATTTTTATTTAAAATATAATTATTATGTATCATATATAATGTATGCTAGCTCTATGTTCAGTAACATAATAGTCCACTAAAGCACTCAGCGTTGTCAAGTGATGGCCTGAAACACAGGTTTGAATAAACCTACATCAGGCAGGTCGCTATTAAATTCAGTAGGCCTTTAACCAATATAATATATAAGTGATAAACTAGATTTATTTTAGGCATAGTTAATATTTTCCTTATATTAATATGTAACTTTGTAATGATGTAACTTCTATGTAATTTATACTTATGTGAACTTATGAATAAATATTATTATTATTATTATTATAAAGGAACAAAGCTAGGAAGTATTATTTTTAATTGGCTCATTGTATTGCCATAAATATAAACTCCAATGTGTTTTTAACTAACTCGTGTATAGTTTCATATTGCCTAATCGGCTTGAGAACTTAGAGGATTAAGTAAATCTCATTACGCGTTGTTTCCACAATGTTTACCAGTGTGTCGTCACTTTCATTAGCTCTAATATGTGCTTAGTTCCGTTTAGTCCACTTATTTAATTAAACATTCTCAAACATTCTCACATAAACAGACAAGAAAAAAACAGAACAGAAATATAGGTACAAAGGTGATGCTTATTTCATAAGAAATCTCTTCCAGCATACCTGCGATATACTATAAGATGAGAACCAAACTATTCTTATTGTTTAAGTGGTCGTTGGTGGAATAATATACCTATGACCAAAGGTTGGATTTTACTTGAGCTTTAAACGCATTAAATGGCAAATCTAGCAAAGAAGAGGGTAGCTTGTTATAAAAGGCTATACCAAGCCCAACAAATGAGTTATGAACCTTATGAAGCCGGTGAAAGTGAGCACGTAGTTTGTGTTTATTTCTTAACTTATTCATTAACTTCGTGAATATCACTGTTTTTAGTGTAAAAGTGTATATTTTGCATAATATATAAGACTAACTAACGGACTAGGCACCTAGTTATTTATAAAAATGAAAATAATATTCATCTTACGACACCAACATACAAACAAATTCAATCGTGGCTGAATAATTTTGCATCTGTCCCGCTACTCCATTAAGTGATGGTGAGCTATTTATTTACTACAAAAGACAAAGCAACTGCTGTCAAATTAAGTTACATAACTTTGAATTAAGTTCCGCGATTAATTGGTGTCGACGGGTGAAAAATATTCCAACGTTGAAATAAGGTGCTTTTATGAAATACACGGTTGCTACCCTTAAACAAATTAACCTGTTAGTTTGTGATACTTTAATAATTAATCGATCCAATCCTTTTGTATGTACCTATATTGACATTATTTTTTACAACTTACCGACAGAATCCGTACATCGAAACAACACTGAAACTCCGAGTCCGAGTACAAACAACTGTGACCACTTCATCACAAAGTTTTTCAACAAACTCTTCTTCACCAAGTATATCAATTTAAAAAAAAAAGTTCAAAAAACATTCCAAATTCTAGAACGTCGCATTTTCAAAAAAGTTCTCGTCAATCGAACGCGGGAGCGACGACGGTTACAATTCGCTCGGGTTGATTCGCTGCAGCGATCGTGAAGCAACTGTTCTAACGGAATGGCTGAACGGAGGCTGAGGGTTTTAAGCTACGCATGCGCGAATCTTTCTTCGCTTTTCAGAAAGCGGTGTTTCTAGTTTGAATTATACTGTATTTCCTTTTGACGTTATGCTCGAAGCGCCTTTGAATTGGTGCATTCCTTCAAAGGCCTGTGGTTCTGCGAAATAAAAGGTTTTCGGTGTCCCCAAGGAATGCCCCTTGATTGTTGCTTTGTTTTTTTTAATGTTTTATTTCAAACCAATAAATATTAAAGCAAACAAATATTAATATTATTTGATATTAGAATTTATTATAAAATATGTTGGGATATAGACACTTACACTTATGAAATAATTTGAAGTTTGTTTCTCTTACATACATAATTAAAAATATTAGAGTAGTTGATTCCAATAGGGTAATTAATTGGTCTAATTTTGGATGTGAACTATGTACATAACTTACTTTATTATTGTCGCGCGAAAAAAATAATTATTCATTAAACATTTTTTTCAAAAATCACATTAAGTAATAAAATTATAGAACAAATGTTAACAATTTCTATGAACTCTTAGCGTTCAAATGGTCGAGAGATATTTCTCCGTTAGATTACTCAAGCAATTTATGTGATCGTGTGACGTCACCGTGACATGTGTCTTCTAAGTGAAGAGCGTTTGTGGCGGGAAAGATGAATGGAGAGATTAGATGGCGCCAGTTCTGGTGGGAGCTGACTAAGCTAAATATAGTGATAGCATTTATCAGGAAGCGAGATGGTAGATATTTTCATACTAGTGTACGCGTTTTTTAATAATTCCATGACCAATGAATCCATGATATTGCACGTAGGCATTTGTTTACATTTTCCTCAGAGACCTACTTTTGGAACAGAAATGACTACAGTTGCAACCCCTGCATGGTTAATAGACGAATATTATTTTGAATCGCTGACGTAGTCTATCATTATAAATACGAATAAATTGAAATTACTATTATACATAATATCAGTAGATTGAATTCGTTTAAACTAGCATAGTCACATTAGTTGAACGTAAACATGTCCGTGGTCAAACAAACGCAATCAGTCAATGGCATACCTATTGCTTAACCCATTCAGTGCGGATGGCGGCGCAGAGGCGCCATGCGCACTGCGCATGCGGCGCCATTCGCACTGAATCGGTTAATGCGTTCGTCGTAGTTTAATTAAGTGTTCAATTCCAGCAGTTAAGTATTCAACGAATTGATATCGTTATGCACTCATTAAACAGGTTGCACTACTGATGTTCCTAAGACAATCTACATGGATAGGAAGGAGGAAGGAGTAGGAGGAATGTGTAGGTACTCATAATTTGCTTGCTCGCTTTACTATGTGTTTGACTATGTAATTCGAAAAGATATTTGATACTGTTTGCTTAGGTCAAAATTGATTGCCAAAACTTTCTTTAGCATTATCAATCATCTACGTATCATTCAAAATCCTTCTGCATACTTGGTTAACGTGTTATTATTTGACAAAGTTCGGATTTCTATGAACAATCTGATGTCAAAACTGTCGGATGGTGATTGCCGAAACATTAGCCGGCTCACGGCGGGCGCGTCATAAACATCATCAATCAACTGCATATCACGAAGTTTGACTCTAAATAAAACGTATAGCGAAGTAATATGTTGAAACTGGACTTGTCAAGTCCAGTAAATCAAAATAATAACAAAATAATTCATAACAATCCTTATTAAAAACAAAACACCCTTCATCCATCACCATCCATTTTCCATTTTTTTGGAAAGAAAACTTTGTTTGTATGTTTGTTTGATTGTAATGAATAGGCTCAAAAACTACTGGACCGTTTTTAAAAATTCTTTCACCATTTGAAAGCTAACTTATCCATAAGTAACATAGGCTACATTTTATTTTGGAAAAAAATAGGGTTCTTCAATTCAATCAATCATATCACGAAGTTTGACTCCAAATAAAACTTATGGCGAAGTAATATGTTGAAAGTGGACTTGTTATAAACTATCTAGAAAAAACTGTTATCTTGGAATTGGTTAACTTTTTTGTGATTTTTTTTCTTCTTCAATAATTGTGTTTATATGAATAATACTAATAGGGACTAATAAACAAATGTAATCTAATATTTTTCTACGCTCTTTATATCTAGATACGCTTTACCCACAAAACAATATAGTGAAAATATGTCTATAATCTGTTCGAATCCGGCACAGGTCGAAGGTTCAATTGTTACCGTTTACAATGTAATTTAATAAAAAGTCCGCGAGTTTACGGATTCGCAGGGGCTATGGCCCCACCCGCGTCCCTTTGGATCATAATCCATTTTTACACGGTGTCTGGCTGATCAATGCCTTTTCAATGTAGATAATATTAAACGTTAAAAATTGCGATAAAAAAGCCTTTCTCCATAGCTAACACTTGAAGGTTTATTTAGGCTTCATTGAAACAAAACATGTTGTTAATCAATTAGGTACACCTAAAACAAACTATGAAAAATATCATAGCTTTTTGTCCCGTTTAATCGTCAAATAAACCAACAAAGCCGATCAACATTGTTTGTTCAGCAAGCTCGCCACTAAAATAACTTTTCACCTACATTGTTTCCATAAAACAGCACAGTTTACGGCCCAAACCCCCTCCTATTAGCATAGATCAGGCATCCAAAATCGTAATTCGTCTCGGCATTGGAGCCACTCGCTCATACATTAGTATGTGGGTCAGCGCTCCCAGATATTGTGGTTTGTTTATTGACAAATTTCCACCTGAGAATATACCTACTTGAACAAGATGAAACGGACTGATTTGTGTTTGCTTCCAGTCCTTTGTGTTATATCTATTGTTCGGGACCCAATCAATCGTACCTTTTATTTATTCGTCAGGATTAACTGAGATTATGGTGCGGGCGCTTGGGGAAATGTCGGTGACGTGGGAAATGTCAGATTTAGTTCGCGACTGCGACATAATTTGCAGTTGGATTTATTTCATACTAGCGACTCGCCCCGGCTTCGCACGGGTGCAATGCTGATCACTATCACTACATAGTATAAAACAAAGTCGCTTCCCGCTGTCTGTCTGTCTCTATGTATGCTTAGAACTTTAAAAATAAGCAACGGATTTTGATGCGGTTTTGTTTAGTAGATAGAGTGATTCAAGAGGAAGGTTTATATGCATATAATACATGCATAATATAGTAGAGAAACACTGATAATTTTAGAGCCATTATTTCTCTTAAAAAGTATAGGATAAAAATGGTTATTGTGGGTTATCCCTAATAGATAGACATATGCCGTCGCGGAGTTTTTTGTAGACCTTTTTAAGGTTTACAATACTGTAGTCCATTATTTTGATCTATCTCGTAGGGTTAAGCCAGCGTTTGCAATGTAAGCGCAAAAAAATGTGTTTATTTACGACATCCCATTAGAAACCTCTAAAATGATCAGTGTTTTTCTACTACATTATACATGTATTATACATATAAACCTTCCTCTTGAATTATTCTATCTATTAAAAAAAACCGCATCAAAATCCGTTGCGTAGTTTTAAAGATTTAAGCATACATAGGGACAGACAGCGGGAAGCGACTTTGTTTTATACTATGTAGTGATGCTTACTCCGGAATGAATTTGTGTTAGCCATGGCAAGTTTGGTTTATGCCTTTTATGAGTTTTGTTAGCTTTGAATGAAAAACAGTGATTTCATTCAACTTTTATTTAAATGTGACTTGATTCTAATAAGGGTTGAATTATCTGCATTTGACAGACAGTATGACTCGTCAATTTAGA
This sequence comes from Eremobia ochroleuca, assembly GCA_949629135.1. Classification (NCBI taxonomy): domain Eukaryota; kingdom Metazoa; phylum Arthropoda; class Insecta; order Lepidoptera; family Noctuidae; genus Eremobia; species Eremobia ochroleuca. The sequence continues at coordinate 22,229,727 of OX451389.1, forward strand.
AAAAATTTTCAATTCAGAAACGTCACTCGTCAATTTAAAGCAAATGTTCAATTCAGAAACATTAGAAAATTCAGAATAGAATGGTTCTGCTACTTGGGGAGCGATTGTAAGTTTTTTAAGTTAACCTTCATTCGAATCAAGGCTGCCTTTCCAGGTATCAAAAACGATGCTAAAAATAGGTAAATAATATGTGCGTGAATAACATGTACCACCTTGAATTCCTAAAAATCGCTTTTTAAAACTCCTTACCACGTACAGTACGTACACGTGTAACCATACCTTTAGGTACATAAAAAGACATCCAGTAACAAAGTACTAAGAGCTCGATCCGCGACTGGCAGTAATGCTCTCTGGAGAATCGAATCATTGCCCCTTGGCTGAGCAAATTAAGTACACGGGAATAGAACGTGGGGTGCTGTGTAAACGAGCCTCGGTTCAACATCTGCACTCATTTGAACGCGTGATGTTTGTTTTGGTACTGTTAAGGCGTAATGGAAGGGGCGTAATCGAGTGCCTTTATAAGGTTTAATGCGAAATCGTTAGGAAGGACATGCTGGGTGTCGTTTACTGTAACTTTTTGCTTTTGTATTGTTTAGAAATCTGAATGCGAGCGAGTGGTGAAATATGGTCTACTTCCTCTTGCAGAGAAGAGTCTTCAGTCCCAGCAGTGAGAACATTACAGGATGATTATATTAAATACATATTTTGGTTTAAAAGCTTAATATTATAATAGTATTATTTACCTAATTTTTAGGGTTCCGTACCCAGAGGGTAAAACAGGACCCTATTACTAAAACTTCCGTCTGTCCGTCTGTCCGTCCGTCCGTCCGTCCGTCCATCCGCCCGTCCGTCTGTCTGTCACCAGGCTGTATTTCATGAACCGTGATAGTTAGAAAGTTGAAATTTTTCACAGATGATGTATTTCTGTTGCCGCTATATCAACAAATACTAAAAAACAGAATAAAATAAATATTTAAGGGGGCTCCCATAAAACTAACGTGATTTTTTGCCCTTTTAATAGATAATGGTACGGAACCCTTCGTGCGCGAATCCGACTCGCACTTGGCCGGTTTTTTATTGTTAAACACACGCTATATTTCTTCAAGTCTTAACTCTTTAATATTTTTTAAATGAAACATTACCTAAATCCTTCAAGAGAAGAAGAAGAGAAGGGGTTTGTGGCTCAGTAATAATAGCTGCACGGGTCAGTCGATTAGGTTATGCTACGCTTGCCTCGGTTGGTCCGTAGATGAGCGACCATCCTCACATACCAAACCCCTCCGTGTTTCGGAAATCACGTTAAGCCGTTGGTCCCGACTGTCATTCGTGGATCTTTGACAGTCGTTACCGGTCATTAGTAGCCCGAAAAGTCTGTCAACCAGTCTGATATCGTATTACCGAGTAACTGGGTTGTGGAGGTCGTCACTCCATGTAAAATACTGGTATTCAGCTGCATCCGGTAAGTCTGGAAGCTGACCCCATCATAGTTGGGAAAAGGCTAGGAAAATGATGACTACCTACCTAAATCCTTCCAGATACCAAAATTAAATGAACAGCACTTGGTAAAGCAGGTAATTTTTCGATATGTTGGTATCAGAAACGTTCTCTTTGTAACAAATTTGCATGGACTTCTCAATGCTCCTGCATCCTAGAAATTTCAATATTTGCACCGATTTGGCTACCGAGAACCCAAGACCAATACCTAGTATAAATGATGCGAACATAAGCTTCAAAATCGTTTATTACATTGTGTTAACAGTTGTAATGCAATCATGAGATTCTGAATATTATGCGATTCCTCTTAGTCTACCAATTCATGTATTTTGCCAAAATTATTCGCATTCTTCCTTTCGATACATGAGCTCATAGCTTTTCTCATGAATGTAGGCAGAAATAAAACGCATAGATTATACTACTTTTGCGCTTTGCCCACAATACATTTGGTCATAAACTTATTCCCGGTTACAAACTAGAACATCTACGTATCTTACCTTTGTGAAGGATATCACTAGTAAGGTTAGTATTTGCTCTTTGAGAGTACCCCTTCAACAATCTTATAAATATTCCTTGTCCTAGAGAACCAAAATAAAAGAAAAATGTTTACAATCATTTGAATAAAACATTACAGACCGTAATGTCATTTGAAAAAAAAAACCTTTCAGGATTCACAATTGTTGCGAAACCTTACCTCTTATTTCACAAATTAGAACCCCCCACTGTTTATAGCTAGGATTGGCGTTAATCATAACTTTTAGTTGGCTATTATCGTTAATTCGCCTCAACTGAATAGCAAATAAGAATGGTTCACTGCCCACTTCATCAGACCAAGATTATAACTGGACTTTAAAAGAGACTGTAACCTCCGAGCTTATCTCCGCCTTGCTTCTCAGAATATTAACGTAGGTAACACCGCCTTTTCTAGTTTTTAAAATATGATTGACGTGTAAAAATGTTAGTACAAATCTGCTTACAGAAATAAAATCATTCATTATTTAATGATCATTTACTTAGAGTTTGCAGTAAAGCTGTTTGTGAAAGTGATCGAGAACTATTGAAATTTAAGGAGATATATTTGAAGTAGTGCATTTGTCTAATATGGAACAGCTAATATTGATACTTTAATAGAATAGAATAGAATAGAATTTTCTTTATTCAAGTAACAAAGACTCACCGAAATTGTTAGTAAAATTTACGACTATGTTATTAAGTACAGACACTAGACAAAAAAAACAAGAAAAACAATACAATATAATAACGGTTGGTCACCGTTGCAACATCCCATGAGAGACGGCACAACAGTGACCCACGTACACACAGTCTAGGCGACTCGCAATCATGCTTACGACACTGTTGGAGCCGCCCCACACCCTGCGCACCAGGGAAGCGCACCTTTTACGCATTGTTGTGTAAAAGCAATCTACATGCGCATCTGCGAACATCCCTGACGCACTACAGAAACGGGGCAGCCTGCCTGTCCTGTCAATGTGAAGACGAATCTAAACACAGATTTATAACAATGTATTTCTGAATTGATGTTTCTGATAATAATAACAGCTAATTCAAAACGACAAAAAAGTAGGATCAAAGGCACGTGCCCAAATATAACTATGTTGTTGTAAAACTAACTGGCACGCATAGGTGTGTCGGTAGACAAAGTTGAGCGCGATAGTTGAGCGGCAGATAGTTGCGACGCGACACTACACACGTGACCTGACAGTAATAAGTCTGACGCGTGACATCGCGTCAATGTGATAGCAATGCACCCTTTATTTTATACGGTATAGCAATGTAAGGGTAAGTAATATTCAAAATATATTTGAGGAGGTAACATGCAAACAGGCTTAAGTCACAATAATGTAAATTTTCAGTATTCTGAAAATTTACATTATTGTGACTTAAACCTGTTTGCATGTTACCTCCTCATTTATTAAATTATCGGTAGGTAGGATTAAGTACAGCACACAACCAATATGCTATATTGGTTACTAGCGACCCGCCCCGGCTTCGCACGGGTGCAATGGAGAAACACTGATAATTTTAGAGCCATTATTTCTCGTAAAACGTATAGGATAGATATAAACGTATAGGCGATAGTTGAGCGGCAGGTAGTTGCGACGCGACACTATAGACGTGACCTCACGATTGTTAATTCTTCAAACGTGTTTATATACTATTCTCTTATCACTTAAAGTAATGAAAGAAGAGGTTAAACCGATGAATTTACTAAATATTGTAATAGCTTTGTCTAGAGAACCGATCAAAAACATTAAACTATGTTACTAAACGCGATTAACGGCTTAATTTATTTTATTAAACCAATAACATCGATTATCATAGTACCAGAAAATCTTTTTGTAAAAGAATATGATCATAAATTCAGGAATGCTATAAAATTGTCTACCAACCTTTTTTGTGTGGTGAGAACTGATTTATGAAATTCTTTTAATCTGATAAAAGATTGCCTCGGTATTTTTATACCTGAATTATTGCTTCCAAGAACCCTTTTCATCTTAAAACTTCTAAAAAAAAACATTAACCAACCAAATTAAAGAAAATTGTAACAATTCGGCGCTAATTTTAGTTCCAAAATTACCTGCATTCCATAACCTATCTCCAAAAGGATTACATTCACATGTAGAATCACGACATCAGGGGTGCGGCCAGGATACTTTTAAGCAGCGATGTGGTGGCGCCTTACTCTTCAGAAACACTAACAGCTCTAGAGAGTAAACATCCAGCGCCTGCGGATGGTCTCACCTTCCCCGACCCCCCAGACCCTCTCGACCTAAATTCAACCTTCCTCAACGTTTGGGCCCCCCATTTGTTTGTAGCCATGAGCTCCTTCCAAAGTGGTTCTGCCAGCGGCCATGATTAACGTCATGCTTACCGGCGGTGTGAAGGAGGCCGTTGTCGATGTCTTGTACGGGGCCAACCTACGTGCTCTGCGCAAGAAGGCATTCGTCCCATCGCTGTTGGATGCACCTAGAGGCGTACGGCAGCCATAATAATAATATTAAAATCGTTTATTTATAAAAAGGGGATACATTTACAATTAATGCCTTAATAATTATAATAGCGCACAGTTGCTGAACTAGGTTGAACCTGTGCTTCAGGCTAGAAAGTGCATGAATACATAATGTAATAAATTAACATTGAGTTATATATTATTATTATTTCAAATTTTAGCTTACTATGTAAATATTGTCTTGATTAAGAAGATAAATAGTTCAATAAAGATTATTCAACACGATTCGCTTTTTGTGGGCAAAATTAATTTTAAGCGCTAATTTTTAAAGAACTACTTAAAATTATCAAAGTAAGCGATGTCTGAAAAATTTTACAGAAAATTACTGCGTGGGTATTACTAAATTAACTTTTTTAAACATATGTATACCTACCTAATTCAATATTCTTTTGAACGCATATTTAAATAAATAAGATAATCGTCATTTTCAAATGCGACTTATGATTTCAAACCATAACAGTATTTCATTTTAATATAATTTTACTCATGTCAATATAAATTCAAGGACAAGCGAGCAACTCATGGGGGACATTACAAGTAACATTAAATCACGCTTGTATTCCTCCAAAGGAATAACCAGAGGGATCCGTATCGTTTTTTTTTCCAATCTAAAGACACTGTCGCCGTTTTCAACCTCAACGATGAATTTAACCATAAAATTAATTTTCACATAGCACCAAATGCTCCAACCATACAAAGAACACACCCGTTACCAGAGAGTACCGTGAAATGGGTGCACAAACTCGCAAATACAATTTGGTAGTAACTGCATATCGGACGAATTGAGTCACGTCATCTGCCGCCGGCTCCCGAATGTTTTCATTCTAAATATTAAACACTGACCGAATGATTGAAGAGAATGATTGTATGATGAGTTTGAAGCATGAAATGCGTACTTACGAAATGGTGGTGTACTATCTAATAATAATATTTTTAAAAGATTAAATTAACAGAAACTTGTTTGAATACACGTTATTATAGATACACCTCTGCCTAACCCATCGGGGATGATGGGCACAGCTGCGGCTCAGTCTCAATCATTTCGAACGGAATCTAATGTATATACTCTACGGTATTTATGTTTGGTAGCCAATAACTTGGTAAAGAGAGCTCTGAAAAGATTTACGGTTTAATAGAGAATTTTAATTTTGTGTCTAAAAACGTAAAAGAAGTAAAGGAACTTATAATATAGTGAGACCATTATAAACCCCGTCTGGCACAGAAAAAATAGTAGGAAGCTTCCAGAGTGGAAGCTGCCTGTCCGTATGTGTGAACACCTATAACATAAAAATGACAAGGGTTCTTATTTCAGCTGAAAACGAATCATTTCCAACTCTAAGGTCACGACCTGCGTGACCCCAGGGTCGGGGTCGAAGACTGCGTTAGCTGGTAATCCGGGTTACGAGGGCTTATTTTTAATTATACCTACAAATTAGTGGTTTATTTTTGGGTTACCTCCTAAAGCAATCAGCAAATAGATAGGATTACATACGTCTAATTATATCGGTACAGTATATTGCAGCTAGTATTTTATTTCTCCAGAATGGGCATAATTATCATAAATTACAATTAAAACACAATCTCTTCACTCAAAATATGAGGCTTGCTGTTTGATATTTTGAGGAAAATTGCTCTTTAAATATACGCCCTTAATAATTTATGACAATGGGGGTAGGATTCCCCTAGTTTTCCCCTCTGTCTGCAAAGACGTAAATGCGAATAAATAAAATTTGGTGCTTATTACTTGCTGGCGAGAATTAGTAATAAATACTTGTGTATATTTTGAATATACACTGGGGCTAATTAAAGTCCAATTACAATTTAAAAAAGGTTTAATAAAAAACATCGTGTGTACAGTAAAGAGGTCGGTAGGCCAGTGACATTGACGGGTCAAATCATTAGATGAATAACTAGCTAACGCCTGCCAAAACCATCATAGGATAGACGTATCGACGTAGAATACAATATTTAGGAACTGTCAGGCGCTGCGCCGCAACATATTCCCGGCCGTTGAAAACTTGTTTTTCAACCCTTCAGTTCTTCAGCAGTTGGCAGCGGGCAGAGACGGGTAAAAGGGCGTCGCACGCAGCCTCGTGAGGTTTTGATCTCTGCAACTCTTGCAACTCCATCAGGTCCAGGAAATAGCCGAAGAACTCGTCCCAGACGCCAGTTTAGTGGAGGAGTGTTTTCGTCAGCCAGAAGCACCATATCACCTATGTTGAGCTGGGCGTTGCTTTTACGCCATTTTGTCCTTTGTTGAAGCTCTGATAAGTATTCTTTCTGCCATCTTTGCCAGAAGTGACGCCTTATTTGTTCAAGGCGTTTATATTTATTTATTTGGTTGGTATCATTATCTTCCAGGGCTGGTGACGGTAGTGCAGTTAATGGTCGACCAATGATGAAGTGCCCTGGGGATAAGGAGAGTAGGTCGTTAGGAGAGGATGATAAGGGGCACAAGGGACGACTATTGAGTATTGCCTCCACTTGTGCAAACAAAGTTGTAATTTCCTCAAATGTTAAATGACTATTCCCAATGACTCGTTTGATATGATATTTAGCTGACTTGACGCCGGCTTCCCAGATGCCGCCGAAGTGAGGAGCGTAAGTTGGTATGAATTTAAAATTAATACCTTGTTGACCTGCAAAATCAGATATAAGTTCATCACCTTGTTTTAGAAAGCTACCTATCTCATTTGCGGCGGCGACAAAATTACGGCCGTTGTCACTAAATATTTCAATTGGTTTTCCTCTACGCGCAATAAAACGCCTGAGAGTCATTACAAATGCATCCTTAGTTAGATCACTAACTGCCTCTAAATGAATACATTTATAACGTAAACACACAAAAATACACATATAACATTTTATAACGCGACTTCCGCGTCCTTTGCGATTTAAAATAAAAAAGGGGCCAGCGAAGTCTAAACCGACGGACAAAAATGGGAAATCCGGGTTCACACGCTGAGATGGCAGGTTACCCATTTTCGGGCATAACGTTTTGCCACTTATTCGACGGCATCGCACACAGTTGCTGACTGTGCGCCTAGCAAGATACCTGCCATTTACAGGCCAGACTGTTTGCCTAATTGTTGCTAGCAACAAATTCGGACCTGCATGTAGGTTAAAAAAGTGCTCATTTGTAAAATATAGTTTTGTTAATCTATGACAGGCGTGCAGGAGTATGGGATGTCTTATTTCAAAGCTACATGTGGACGCATCTATGCGGCCACCGACACGAATCAAGTTGTTGTCATCTATAAACGGAGACAATGATAAAATTTTACTCCTAGCCGGTAGTGGTTTACCTTTTGTAAGCAATTCGTATTCGATAGAAAATGACTCACGCTGGGCGATAAAACACAGTGAATGAAATGAATCCAATAACTCTTCTGGCGAAAGTATGCCTATCCGTTTCTTATAGGGATGCTTCATATTAAATATAAACCTTCGAACATATGCAACAACTTTCTGAAGTTTTTGATATGATAAAAAATTTTCAAAATTTATAAAGTAATCCTGGTCACTAATTATTGACGCGTGTGCTTTCATCTCAGGTAAATCGTCCAGCTTTAAATTATTTAACACGGGCCAATAGCTTTCATTTTCATGCAAAAAGCTAGGGCCGGACCACCACAAGTCCATAGGCAATAAGCTTTTCGCATCCACTCCCCTAGAAATTAAATCTGCTGGGTTCATGGTAGTAGGAACGTAGCGCCAAGAACATGCTTTAGTTAACTCAAGTATTTCGCAGACGCGATTAGCTACAAATATTTTTAATTTTGTGGGATCACTATTTATCCAACTTAGAACCACACTGGAATCGCTCCAGTGTACGATATTTTCCGGCTTATATCGGAGAGCATCTGTAACAGATTTACAAAGCTTAGCGGATAGTAATGCAGCGCACAATTCGAGGCGTGGTATCGTGGTGGGTTTTAAAGGAGACACCCTTGACTTGGCACATAGCAACTTGACAGTGCTTTCACCATTACAATTTACTGATTTTAAATAAATACATGCACCATATGCACTTTGAGACGCATCACTAAATGAGTGTAATTCTATTAATTTAGGTTTGTCACATAGAACTAATCTGGGAATTTGAAATTTATCTAACCACAATAAATTCTCAGTAAACTTTATCCAATCATCACTCAATTTTTTTGTAACTGGTTCATCCCAATCTAATTTTTGTTGCCACATTCTTTGCAATAAAATTTTAGGCTGAATTATCACAGGACTCAGAATACCTAACGGGTCGAATATTTTAAATGAATTAGACATAACAAATCGTTTTGTGATGACTGCATCCTGGCCAAGCACAACATTTTTAATGGGAAAGTATAACGTGTCACTGGAGGGAATCCATCCAAGACCAAGAGTGTTTGAAGACTTACTGATTTTTAAATTGTCTTCATGATTTATATTCAAATTTTCAAAAATTGATGGATTGTTACTTTTGTATTTCCTTAAATTAAAACAACCATTTTTTAACGCTTCTGAAACTCCTTTTTGTATAAAACGTAATTCCTGCTCATCATTCGCACCAGTGATGAGGTCATCCACGTAAAAATCCCTTTGGATTATATTTTTAATAACTTCGTCATTTTGTTCCTCGCCAAGCTGCCAAAGGCAACGTGTGCTAAGGAAACTGGCACTTGCGGTGCCATAAGTGAGTGCATTTAACTCATAAGATTGCATGGGTTGTGACTCGTCTTCTCGCCATAGAATACGTTGCAAACTACGACCTTCTTTGTTTACTAGGACCTGACGGTACATTTTTTCTATGTCCCCAGTTAACAGAAACTTGTATTGTCTGGCACGTATTAATATAGCAAAAAGAGAATCTTGAATGGTCGGACCTACCATTAGGATGTCATTTAATGCATAACCTGACGTAGAAACTGCAGACCCATCAAACACGACACGCAGTTTAGTGGATTCACTTTCTTGCTTTAGTACCGCGTGATGACATAAATAATAAATTATGCTTGGCTCGTCTTTGGCTAACGAGCAATGCCCTAATTCAGCGTATTCGCTAATAAATTTTGAATATTCGATTTTTAACAACGGATTTTTCCTAAACCGCTTTTCTAAATAACACAATCGCTTTTTAGCGATTTTATAAGTGTCACCCAGGCAGTCTGGAGTGTCCTTAAGTGGTAGTTTTACACAGAATCTACCAGTTATTTCTCTACGTGTGTGAGCGATAAAATGGGATTCGCAAGCTATTTCACTTTCACTCATTATACGTTTTGTGGGAACCTCTTCTAGTTCCCAGAATTTGGCAATTGAAGTTTCAATATCAATCTGGTTGGATACGGCATCTACAGTTGCATGATTGCAATGAGTAGTTTCATTGGCAGCGGTTGAATATATAGGACCAGATATTATCCAGCCTAGATGCGTATTTCTTAAATTTGCATTTTGTGGACCAAGAGGGCGCTGCTCGTTCCCCAATATGTCCCAAAATAAATCTGCGCCTATTAAGACGTCTACTGGTGCTGGCTGATTAAATGTTGGATCAGCCAACACAATGTCTTTAGGTAAATTTAATGTATTAATGTCAACCGGGTATTTTGGTATTGAACCGGTTAATTCTTTTAAAACAAGACATGAGCAATTTGCACTGTACTTATTATTAAGCGAGATAATTTTAATATTGCAACTTTCGGCAATATGGGAAGAAATGGTATTTCCAATTCCTATGACCTTTAGAGAGTCAATTGGGAATGTTTTTAATGAAATATTCTCTTGTAATGCTTTAGAAATAAAGGACGACTGGCTACCGCAGTCTAGCAGCGCTCGAACCTTCGCCTTTTGTTGGGTCAATGGGTTCAAGACTTCTACTATAGCCGTTGACAACAGAATTTGACTTGAATTCCGTTTTGAGAAACTAGCAATGGTTTCGCAACTATTATCACACGGCTCATCGACCATTACTAGATTATTGCTATTAGATGATTCAGCAGGGATGTGCAACAACGTGTGGTGCCTTTTCTTGCACTCACGGCACGGTCCCATGCGACATGCACCTATGCGGTGTCCCTGCCTAAGGCAGTTGACACACAGCTTGTATTTATTGACATCCTTCAACCTATCTTCTATCCCCTTTGCTTTGAAAGAGGGACAATCAAAAATCCTATGGTTTTCATTACAAATAACGCATGAAAAAACATTAGAATTGTTAGATTGTCAACTTTTGAATTAGAGGCAGCAAACGATTTTGTAGTATTTGAACTGTGTTTATGATTATTTGTGCCAGAACCATTACGTGAACTAGCTATTTGATTTTTAGATGAATTACTATCGGGTTTATTACGGTTTAATGCCTCCAGTACATCCGCACGGTCTATCATGAATTTATTGAACTGCGCTAATGTTGGCGCGTCACCATCAAAATTATTTCTGTATTCTTCCCACTTAGATAGGGTATGGCTATCTAACTTTGTGGATACCATAAAAATTATGAGAACGTCCCATTTGTCAGTAGGCTGCCCCAGGCTGGCCAGAGCACGCAAATTTTTCGTGATATGGTCAACCAAGAATCTTAATGACTTCTCTGATTCACGTGAAAGCTGCTTTATGTTAAATAGTGAATTTAAGTGCCGATTAATTAAAATTCGTTTATTATTATAACGAATGCAAAGCAAGTTCCATGCCTCAGAGTAATTTGCAGAAGAAACCTCAAGATTTGAAATAATTCTCGCAGCATCGCCTTCTAGATAAGACATTAGGTAATGAAACTTGTGGATTGGTGTTATATGTTCATTTTTGTGTATCAAACTCTCAAACGTGTCCCGGAATTCCAGCCACCGGAAATAAGTACCATCAAATTTGGCTATTTGGATTTGCGGAAGCTTTAAACCTACCGCCTGATGATCCGAACAAGAACTATCATGAACAGAAGTACGCCTGTGTCCACATTCTAGTTTCGAAAATTTGTCTAATAAAGTTTTTGCAGTGGCTATATTGACAAAAATATCGCGCTCAATGTTATCACGTTCATCAATTTCGGCTGATAAATTACCTGGGTTTAAAACCTCGATCTCATTTTGCAGTTCATCAACTCTTACTGACAATGCCTCGAATTTTGCAAGTTTCAAGCTTAACTCAGTTAATTGTATGTTATTTAACACCGCTATACTAGTAACGCTATTTAAATAATTCTTAAATTTTGTTATCTGCCCTTTAACAGACGATCTTTTGGTTATTAAATCTTTTAAACGATTTTTATCTAAAGCTTCGTTAGGCATTGTGAGTAAACAAAGTATTAATTAAAAACGAAATATTAACACAAACTAAAGAATGACTAATCTATTAAGCAAACAAAGAATGGCTCACGCTCCTCGATTCGACGACACCTGGCGAACAGGAAACCGGTTCCGCCCGCACAGCTAATTGCTGCCGGTGATATAATGCACTCGGCGTGGTGTCAACCTGAAATTATTGGCGGTAACGTCTAAGTATGGTTTATAATTATAATCTAATGTGGAATAAATAAATGAATAAGTATCTGCTTTGGATTTCAAAATACTGTTTCTTTGCAACTAAGTTACTATTCAAAATGATTTAGGCAATTTTAACGCAATATCTGGAAATTAACTATTCAACAGTACAAAAGTAATCTATTTAAGCAGTAATTATTACTTATTGAGCTCGATTTTAAAGAAATAACGTTAAGTTTTGAACAAAGAAAATTATTTATTTCAACTTGTAGGTAGGTTGACAAACAATAAAATGATGATTTGCAACTTTTCTTTACGATTTTTGCATTAAAATCTTTGATTCACACAAATGGATTTAATTCCCAACAGCTTTAGGAACAATGTGTTAAGGAATATGATAAGAATTGGGATGGATATTTTGGAAGATTAGAAATAACTAGGAAGGAACGGGCACTTATCTGATTTCATAGAACCTCAAGGCGCGATGTGAAACTTTCGCTGAATCACTGCTCGCTCCAGCCCGAACTCTTAGATGATCCTGGCTGCACCTCGGTTCTTGAACCCCTTTCTTCAATCTTCAATCAGGCCAATGGACATAGCTCACCAAACGGCCGGCTCCACGTTGACGAGATTTTCTTCCGCCCTTTTCTTATCTTTTCTTCTTATTTTGATTTTCTTGCTGATTAGTTCCCCTCATGGGCCACCATTATGTATATTTTGAATATACACTGGGGCTAATTAAAGTCCAATTACAATTTAAAAAAGGTTTAATAAAAAATATCGTGTGTACAGTAAAGAGGTCGGTAGGCCAGTGACATTGACGGGTCAAATCATTAGATGAATAACTAGCTAACGCCTGCCAAAACCATCATAGGATAGACGTATCGACGTAGAATACAATATTTAGGAACTGTCAGGCGCTGCGCCGCAACAACTTGTAAGTAATATATTATTACTCGCTTCAGTTTCCCGAAAGTATGAAAATTGCTTCTGGTTCGAAACTTGACTTTATTATCGTAATTTTTTTTTCAGGACATTTTTGCATTTCCTGTTTACATCCTATTTAAACTCTGATACGCGAATTCCGGGGTCGAGAACGGATAGTTTTACTTGTCGTTTTATTTCGTATTGGTCTGGTCTTTTAAAAATACTGTGAAATATTTCCTGTAAACCATACTAAAAAAAATGCTGTTCGGTGCAATTATCCCCCAACAGTTTACTACAATCAGTCTATAATGTTCCCGCTCCTGGGATACAGGCCAATGGCTGTAAGAGGGAGTGGGCCGTAATCCACCACACGAACCCAGCGCAGGTTGCTAGATGTAATAATAATAATAATATTCCACAACTTTCACACAACGCCATCTAGTCCCAAACTAAGCAGTGCTTGTGCTATGAGTGCTAGACAACTGATAAACATACATATCGCTCATCCAATAGAACATGACGTAATTACGTTTTAGCTATTTTTCAGGAGAACGTTTTAAAAGTTTGAAATTGAAAATATGATATATCATATTTTCAATATCAAACTTTGAATCCAATGATTATGCTAAAATATTTAATATGTTTATGTATGTTACTATACTATCAATAATAATTTCGCGAGAAAACTCAAGAACTGTTAAAAAAAACATTTTCGTAATTATTTTACGTCGTTGTTCTATTGGATGAGCGATATATATTTCTAAATACATACATATTATAGATAAATTACACCCAGACAAAGAACAAATGATCGTGGTCATCACACAAACATTTGTCCTAGGTGGGAATCGAACCCACGACCTTGAGTATAGTAGTCAGGGCCACTGACCACTAGACCAACAAGCCTGCCTGATATCATAGTTTATATGTGAATAAACATCAATATTATTCCTGCACTAATAAACACTACACATAAGATAGCATTGTAAACAGTTTCGCGTCCAAAAATACTGGGAAACCTTTCCAGATAAACTTATTTGCCCTACAGCAAACTAGTTTGTACAAAGCACGTTAGGACCACACAGATAAGCCTATACTGGGCCCCTCACTATGACAACTTAACGATTCCTTACTTCGAAACCGAGTCAACTCCTTAGCTAATACCGCAAATCTCGCGTTGATTTCGCGCGATTTCGTTCATTGTATCATAGAGAATTGCGGCCCTTGGCTATCCTTAACTCGTTAAGGCAAGCCAATTTAGCTTACATAATAATATTAAGTGCTTCGTTGGTCTAGTGGTCGCAATTGTTGCTGCTGAGCAAGATGTCCTGGGTTCGATTCCCATGTGGGGCGAGGTGTTATAGGGTTTTTTCATTAGGATTTTTTTCAGAAGCAGCCTTAAGTCTGGAATTGTGCCCGGTTGATGACAGTAGCCCCCCCCGTTTACATGGGACTTAAGGCTCATTTTCATTGGTCGATAGGGCTCGTATGCGGGATGCGGGAGATTTCTGTAACGCACGTAGCCCGCATGCAGGGAACCGATTTTATTAGTTGATAGGGCCCGCATTTGGGGTGCTGGAGTTTTCTTTAAAGCATGCCAAAGGGCCCGTATTCGGGAAACCTTTTTCATTAGTCGATAGCGAACGATTGCGCTCTCTCCGCATACGTACCGACCGATGAATTTCTTTGGTCCCCCGCAGACGCTACATCGACCGCGTTATCCACTTATGACTTTCATTAGTAATTTCCCCACCTGCGGGGAGTCATCGTACAATATATCGACAGAGTTATTGACTAATTAAAACATAACTTGCAAAATGTTTACTATGAATAGGTACAGCTCTGCTCTTTGGAGAGGTACACGTCTGTTCTCTGGATAGGAACAGCTGTGTTATATTTATGTAATAATATTCTAAAGCCGTACATAAATAGAGTCAAATTATGCGCTACCAAAATTCAAACTAACCGAACCGGGAAATCGAATCTCAAAATCGTTTACAATTCATAAATTTAAATCGATTCAATCCTAATATTGAAATGAGATGATGGCAACATTTGCCGGAGTTAATATTGTTCGTTTTAAAGTCCACTGCTGGGAAGGGTGCATGTTCAGTATAATCGGTTACGGAACTCTGATTTTCATTTATAATATCAATTGCGTTTTGGGTTTGTTCAATAATTTTGGAATTTTGTTGCTGAAGTATTCGTGTAAGTGAATTTTAAGCTGGGATATGAGGTGCGCAACATGTTATAACACATGTTGTCTAACAATTTCCGCTCGCAAAATCAAAAAATAAAAAATCAAAAGTCATTTATTCAAACTAGGCTGAGAATCAGCACTTTTCGAACGTCAAAATTACAAAAGACAGTCCCCCAAAACGCCCGCCCTTCACCACATCCTAGTGCTTTCGCTGGGAAGAAGAAGTGGCGCAACAAACTCCAAGAACTACAATAAAAAACTATACGTACTCAAGCAAACATTAATAAATGGAAATTAAATAAAAGCCTCCAGGTATAAAGGGCGTGACCGCTAACATATTTATGCAATGCTGGGTTCTGTTTACATAGCTGTCGCTTGAAGTCACAAATGATAAACTAGGACCATCGAAGGAAACTAAATAAACAAGTTATTAATAATGATAACAATAATAAAACCATGGTCAGCAAGACGACCAGTCACCACAAGCAGCACCCGTTCACGAGCATAACGCAAAGATCAAGCAAGCTCTTCAAATAACAACAAACTTTTACAATTAATGGTTACGTTAAGTTTAATGATTCTTTTAAAATTAGATATAAGTGCCGATTGCCTTGTTCACAAACTCAACTAAATTTAAGTTTAATGCATCTTTCTCTTTCTATTTCATTAAGAAAAGTAAGAAAAGGACAGAAGGTGAAGGTGAAGGTACTGTAAGGGTTTTGGTCCACATAATTAGTAATAGGACCGAAAAAATAATTAAAACAAGATTTTATTCTCCCCATCAAAACTTCTATAGTAATCCGGCATTATTTGTTTAACCCTGAAAGGGCAGGGCAGGGAAGCAGTACAACACCGAAATTTTTGAATATAATTAAATAAAACCCAAATTATTGTATCCGAGCCCGATTTCATTTGTATTCAAATTACTCTGTAGGAAGAATCTGTCTTTTCCAATATCCACGAGTATAGAATGAAATGAAAAATTCGTTGAAATACCAAAATATTTTAATTAATATAGAGTTGAAAAAGGCTCAAGCAATTTCTATTTACGGAAATTGATAGGAAAATTTAGTTTTGATATGGTTTCCTTAGCTGTTCGGTGTATTTTCTGAACTCCCTACTCCCTGATGTTTTAGTCAGTAGGCAGGTTGTTATAGGATTTCACATATTTTTTAAATCTATAGAGAATGATAATTATGTTTGGAAAGATTGCTCAATTTTAAGGAATCGGAAGATATTCGTCGATTAACCATAATCAATATCGAGTATGTTTACGAGTATGTTTGAAAACTCTTTTAATAAATAAGGAAACCCATTTCCTTATGTCAACAGGTGCTATAAACATGCATTCGTGACAATACTTCCTTCCCTGAAAATTTCACAGAAGTGTCTTTTGTTATTTTAATTCCATATTCGTATCTACGAATTCTTTGCTCCAGTATTTCATTTAAATATACTCGTCATTTTTCCAAATAGTAAGCTTTGTTTTATGTTCAAGTGCATTGCATTTTCCTCGTAACAGTCGCAGCTATCCAAAAGACCTGACCTTAGACTTAACTCTCTCATATTTTCTCACTGTTGTCACTTTAATTACTCCGCAACGCTTGCCAAGTGTTTCTACGAGATCAACTGAAATTAGAGCTGAAGTATGGTAGCCTACAAAAATATGAGTAATATTCACCGAGAGCTCATTTAGTGCAATAACACTGTCTGATCTTTGGCAATGCTCGATTCCAAGTTCTGGCCCAATTACGGGCTGCCTCGGAAAAACTGAGTGCAAAATGTTACTTTGCTATAATTTATGTATGTTTGTATACTCATAATGCTGATTGAGAGGCAGTTAGATAAATATATCACCCTACATGACGGCCAATTTGGGTTTAGGCCACATTTGTCGACTGCAACAGCGATCCTCTGTCTCAAGCATACTGTTCAATACTATGCAGCAAAGAAAACACCTGTTTATGCGTCTTTTTTTGACCTCTCCAAGGCATTCTTAGTATCTTATGACTGCCTCTGGAGAAAACACTCCCATGACACTAGCCTTCGTGGGAGACTGATTGCTGTACTGAAGTACTGGTACAGCAACCAGTCCAACTAGGTTAGATGGACCGGTCGGTGGGTGTCGGGTGCGTACAGATTGGAGTGCGGCGTGAGGCTTAGCTTGCCCAGGCTCTTCAACCTGTATGTCAACCGGCTGATATGTGAGTTCAGCAACACCCAAGTTGGTTGCTCTATTGATGGACGATGTATCAATCTAATAATAAACAACTCGCCAATTGATTAAGAAAGAAATAAAGTTGTTAATAAAAAAGAAACGTCCGATAAAGTCCGTCTAAATATTTCCATTATTTAATTAATTGAATTGGAAGTTGCGGTATGAAGTGGGGGAGGAGGGAGGAAGTGATACAAATGTAAAGCGTCCATTATCCTCCATCGAAGTCTTTGAAGCGAAGTGAAAGATTACATTAAATGATGTATAATTTGAAGTTCTACATTTTTTTACTATTTAACGGTAAATCACAAAGATAAAAGTTTAGCACGTAGTGTAGCGAAATAAAAGAAGAGCTTCACTTCATAAAACACGTATCATTTTTATAGAAATAGAACCAAAATTAAATATAGAGTATCAATAGTCGAGAATCTTAGATGGTAAATTAATTTATTCCGCTGGTTCAGGAACTGGCGAATCGATGGCAATCGGTTTTTAGGCTCATTATCACTACTTTGCACAGGTTTTAAAAATAATACCTACAATACAAAGTAGATAACCTAAGTTGCCCCATAATAAAAAGGGTCTGAGCACTTATGTACTAATAATAATTTTAGATAATGATAGTAGTTTACTGGACTCTGGCGAAGGTGGCCTTGAAGTTCAACAGACTTCAAAAGAACCGCTGGTGATGTGACGAGGAAACGTCGTGGAATAAAAGAACATCCGGTCTAAGTACAGGAATGCTCTGCAACTGGCTGGCGATAGCGACGCCATAGACTCGCAAGCCTGATAGATAATCCGGTATCCGGAAAAAGGGCCAAAGCAGCCCTTTTTTGACTGGCTACAAAAAATATAGGGTGTTACACCAGGGAAAAGGCAAAGCTTCGCTGAGAGAGCAGTGAGCTGGAGACTAGGAAAACTACGTTAGAGATTCGAAGAAACTTGTATGCCGTGACGTGATCGACTTATGATGCGAAGCTCAAAATCAGGGACATCATCGCACGCTGGCTGAGATTAATTAATGCTTGTACAATTTTTAATAACAAACTATTGGAGCAATTCGGAAATTTTGTTCTAAAATTCCGTTAATATTAAAATTATGCTATGTACGTCAAGTCACAAAATATTCCACTTATACTTCTTAACGTAAAGAGGAAAATCCATCGTTAAATAATGTTCATGACTTTTAATCAATTCGAGAGCGGTGTCCACATTTTTGCACTTAAAAGAAATTACTTTTGCACAAAGCCACTGGCGAAACGTTATTTAGAAAAGTAAATTCGAAATACTGAAGTCCAAAGTATCTTAGTCGCTTTTCCTTCACTGGAGTGAAGATTGAAACATAGAAGTCTTGCAACAGATTTATTCCTTAGACTTGAGTTTTTGCCTTCGGGCGATTTTTATTCTTTGCAAGAGATTAACTCTATTATGCAAAGTTCACTTGGAATTGCTCGGTTTATTCCAGAAGTCAATTTTTTTTTCTTTGTATTTCCGGTGTAACTTAAAATGAAGTAGAGAAGTGTGTGAAAGTTTGACTTCATGCCATAGTTTTCATTCGATATTTTGCCGTTCGTCAGCTACAATTTGGCTTTTAGAAATGCTATATATTGGATGCTATTTTAGTTTTCATTAAATTCCTGTCACTGCTGACTATAACGACAATCAACCAATTAAATAAAATGCTAAATTTTAATATGTTGCGTGTCTTTCTTATTTTTGTAACAGTTTGTTAAAACAGTATATTACGAGCGGTGTGAATGTATTACGAGCGGCGTATAATAATCGCAAAAAAATGATAAAATTGAATTTTCATTTTCGAAATAATTAGTAGAGGTAAGTTCATGTTCGTATTTGTCATTTTACATGTAGTGTAGGGTTATAAAAATAAAAAAAATACTTTTACCACTACACGAAAGGAGAATGCCAACCAATGGGCCCCTTAGTTTTGGTGCCGTGTCAAGACTATTTACTTCTCAAAAATCAAGTCGTATTTTTATATGGTCAAGTTTGTTTTATCAACATTTCTTTTACCCTAGGATTGAAAAACTAAATTAATATTTATTTTATTGAATTTATGTCAGTTCCGCCATTAAAACTTAACCTGAATGTTGCCAGACGACAAACTATGTCAATGAAATGATTGTAATCGATTGAAAATATCGATATTTTACTAATCCGCCTAAAATTACCGGAGATAGGCTACAATAGCTTTTCTCCCATCGTAATCTAGCTAAAGCTCTCACCTAAGCTAATCCCACATAATTATCATGTGTTTCATGGTAATTCCTACCGTCAGAAATATTCCGCTACATTCATACCTGTCGATTAGTTTCTTTAAAAAACAAAAGTTAGTACCAAATACATTATTCTGGCTAGTACTCAGGTTAGAATCTCCCATAAATACCTAAATAGCATTTATCGAGCGTTTATCGTGGTTAACTTTTTATGTAAATAACATTATTTATAATAAATCGATTTGGTAAATCGATTACCAAAATATTTAACATGGTCATACTTTTAGACAGATCTATATGTCAAATCAATGCATCAATCAAGTTGTTTCGTGCCGTTTGTTTTGCGTCGAGCTGAATTTATTCCTCCGTATTTACTTCTGTTCTTTACAATTAGAATCCGTCGAGTTGAGCGTTTACGTTCCTCCAGTGGATTTGTTTTGTGATATTGGACTGTTTTAGTGACAAGTGAGCACATTGACTCTATTTACTTTAAGTGAGCTTTGGACTCTTGTTTTAGTGATAAGTGAGCAAATTGACTTTATTATAGTTATTAAGTGAGCCTTGGACTCTTGTTTACTCCTGAAAAATGTCTACACCTGGTAGAGGTCGGGTAAACCGCCCTCTCTCGCCGGTGTGTCAGTTGCTCCCTACGTTTGGCGCCTAATCTTCGTAGACGTCAAATCGAAGAATTTGATGAACTAATACTTATCCTGAGATCCTGGGTAACACCTACACCGGTAAGTTTATAGTGTGTCATTTACAAGACTTATACGAACACAGGATGCCTATGTTTGGTCAATCAAGGGGTCATCGTCAACTGTAAATCGCTATTATTTCCGCTTTAACAGAAATTAACGTTTTAGGCAGTGTAAGGTGATCTGTGAGAAAACCTAGACCATAGCAATAAGCACATGAATAAATGAGTATGTATTATCTATTTAAGATTTCACTGATTTATTTTTGTTATCTTTTCAGATATCTTCGATGTCATTCTGTGTCGAATGTTTTGTATTATTACAAAACTGGACATCATGAACCACAACATTATCCCTTGTATCCCCTGCTCTTGGACACCTCAACATATGTTTTGCATGTGGCATGTCAATTGCAAGTTGCAGAACTCATAGGGTTAGTCAAGACTGTTCTCAAAGGAATTTTATACTAAGATGGACACCTGATTAACACGTAAGTGTTTTAATTGTGGCAGAATAACTATGATTGAACTAATTGAACAAAAATAAATAGTATAAATATAATATTTTCTTATTTTTAGATCTTGCATTTGGAACAAGTTTGTCGTGCTTGTTGGGAGGCTGCATCGAGAGAAATACACAGCCAGGCCGTTGGTGGAGTTAACAGACCCACCGTGGAGTCTGTGTCAGTGACTGATAACAAGGACGATAACATCACAGATGCTGTGATTCCTGTACCACCTCCACTACCACTGCCGGTTCTACCACCTCAGGAACAACAATTACCTCGAGCATTTTCAAAAATAAATTCACTAAAGTACAAATGGGTTTTGGCAATTTCACAACATTGCCTGTTCCTTGGTTGTACGAACACTGAATGTCTTTTAATAATAATAATAATAAAACCATTTATCCATCCATTTTAGCATTTTTTTTTTATTTTTGTTTAAGTATGAGGCACTACAAAAGAAGTTTTGTTGTTACATCATAAAGTATATAGAGTCACTGGTAATTAGTGACCGATACTTAAACACATGATTCTACTCATCATTACAAACAACTTTTACTATCGGGCCAAATCTGAAATCACGAAAAAAAAAAATCTGCTGTTCCCTACATTTATGTTCGTACGAGTCGTCAAAATGTAGGTAACAGCTGATTTTTATTTCGTGATTTCGGATTTGGTCCAATAGTAAAAGTTGTTTGTAATGATGAGTAGAATCATGTGTTTAAGTATCGGTCACTAATTACCAGTCACCCTATACATATATTCCCTTCACTGCAAGAATCTGCAGATATCATTTACATAGCAATTGTTGAAATACAGTAAATTATTTATCAGAATTTGTTCAAAGGGAACATATAAATAGAAGACATACGATTTTCCAAAGCATAAACAGCAGTGCTCCCCATCTAAATAACTTTCCAAGATTATCATTAATCGAATTAAAAATGATTTGCTTTAGAATCTTACCAATTAAAACAGGCAAGATACTATTATGAGGAGCATGTGCAGGCGAATGGTACCTACTGTGTAGAAATAAGCAATAAATTAATAGAAGAAGATTTGCCCTTAATATTAGGTCAAAACAATTGTCTAGTTAGCGCCACAATTAAATCGAGACATGTGAGTAGCAGGATTTAGTACACATATTTATTAATAAGTAGAGAGCAGATTACATAGGGCAAATTCTTTAGAGAATATCATTGCTTATTATTGTAGTTGCTTAGTGGGAAATCATACAGTAGGGTGCTGCACTCATACCATGGTATACCATGTTGTGGTATTTAAGCTGGGGTCGTTTTAATGATATAAGTGCCCCAGTGCAATTTCTAGACCATATATTCCTTGAAGAATAAATGTTTTTCCTACCATTCATTGTTGTTTTGTTTTAAAGTAAGCAACCGTAGGCAGCTTTGCTTGTGAATGATCTGTGTGGTTGTTGTAACTTAGCCATGAGCTCCTCTAACCTAAGGCTTTAGTTGTAGGTAAGTATTTATTTTTAACAATACTACCCAATAGTGGTGAGGCCACAGCCTATTTAACGCTGACTGCCGGCACAGCACGGCAAGGGATATTTGTAAGCGAAAGTACCTAACCTACATAATTTATCTAGCAAGAGAAGAAGTTATGTAGTGTTTTCTAAATTCTGGAATCAATATTAATACTAAAACAATAGTATTATTTTAATTTCAAATATGTTAAAACAAAAAAAAAACTAGTTTTATAACCTCAATTTCAGCATCCGAAAAAATAAGATTTCTCTTAAACTAGGGTGAAAAATTGAAAATCGATTTCAGGATATGAAAAGGTAATTCCAGGTCTACAAAACCAAGTTAAAACCACCGTGACACGCGAAAGTTTTTTAGGGGCCCAAAACTTCTAACAAAATGGGCATTCTCCTTTATTTTTAAAAATATTTACACAAGACGAGTTTAAAAAAATATGAAATGTACTGCCTATATGCCATACTAGATAAAGGTATACAATATCTATGTCTTACTTCAAATATTTTTAAAAATAAATTTCGTGTAGTGGTAAAAGTATTTTTTTTATTTTTATAACCCTACAGTTTGTATACCAAGCAAACTGTGTTGTGGTAAGCTGAAGTTCAAGAGCAAAAGATTGGCGAATATTTCGTTGCTGCAGTTTTGAATTTAACTAAGTGGGTCGTATCACCAGAAAGCTCCCAGGTATCGGGAGAGGGCGAAATAGCCCTCTGTTAGCTGGATATCACCAGGTCCAAAGAAAAATTAATATTTACACAAGCACAGTTAGATCATAATTATACGGATGAAAATTTAAAATTAAACATCTAATTAATATAACAAAGCTCTTGGAACGAATACGGTACCTCTCAGGTGAATGACAAAAAATGGCAAGGGGTGTCACAATTTTTCTTCAAAATCTAATTTTAAAAATCCATACGCCAAGTAGAAAAAGAAAAAATAAGCAAGGTTGAATAGTTTTTTTCTTAAAAAAAACAAAAGGAGGTTTTATGTAGCGTAATGCTACAGTAGGTAATCTTGTAATTTCATTGATACTACGTAACTCAGATTCACATTATAATGCATCATGTGCCACGCACAAAAACATAGGTTTCTATTGAGTTATGATTTTTTAAAATAAATGCCACCATATTTGCAGGCTAATGTATTTTTTTTAATCCCGATAAGAAAAATCATGCACTGCAGGGTTAAGCTTTATTTACCAACATCATTATTTTCCTCCTCAACCTCATTTAATAAGAAATATTTCTCTCCCTGTATTTAAAATACAACATACATTTACACACGTCGCCGGCACGTTCACACGACACTTGTTGAGGCGCTCTTATATCAACAGAGCGCACACGCGCTCGGATCGTGTTTTAGTGACAAACAATTGCTATAGACTTGTATTATATAGGTGCATGCCATGTAGTACGAAATAAATATTTGTGTATAACTTTTTCCACGTGAGTAATACATACACTACACAACAGCACGCCTTGTTTCCTCTAAGGTTGGGCAGAAGAATACCCCCGATAGGTTGAGTACATCCACATTTCACCAGTTATGTTTAAGCCCCGTGTAATAGGCGGCGAGACTAGCCAAAAATTCCTATTTCCATCAACTGGGCACAAGTGTGCCTGGTTGATGACCATTGGAATTTCTCAGTAACAGTCCGGTCCGGAAATCCAAATCCAGACTCCGGGCTGCTAATAAGAAATTCCTAACGGAAAACCTAATAACTCTTTGCCCGACCTGGGAATCGAACCCAGGACCTCAGCAGTAGAGCTTGCGACCACTAGACTGGTGAGAGATGTATGTTTGAAAAGTTTAATTTAGGTAGTAAGGTATCGAATGTACCTGACACACACCTGTACATTTATTTAAATTTTAGTTTTTGTTTTGCTAAGTTTTCGTTTTCATTTCATTGTTTCCAGAAAGGAGGTTATCTACAAAATTTATAGTCCTAACTATAAATATTTACTAACTAACTATGAATATTTACTAGTCAAAATAAAGACAATTTAGGCAGCACTCCCAAATCGTCGTCTATCATTTGCTTCCAAGTCACAACGAATTATGCAGTGGAACCACTTACAGCAAAGAAAAAAATCATAAAAAAAAAAACAAATAAAAAACCATCTACAATGCAAAACAAGAACTGCTTTAAACAATGGTGAACCCTTTAATTAATTAACTTATTCCCTTTTTATTTGCAAAAGTAATGAATTGCTAGTTATTCAGGGGCGGACATTATAGGGAATGTTAAAAAACCCTTTCATTTTTCTAAAGCTTCGGTTGCCAAGAACTAGACAATTAATTAAGACGACCGACAAGATGGATGCCGTCTCAGTAAATGAACTGAGAACATAGATGCACAAAATGGTCTATGCAGAAAGAATCAGAAGATACATTCTGTGTATTTTGTAAAGACATGATGCACGTCTTAACATAAATGCAACCTCTGCAACCCACAATTTAGGCAGTGAAAACTGTTGCGAAATTCCTGGGAAGTATCGATATTCGGCTAGCCATACGATTTCAAGACTGCTTCTGGCAGAATATCCGGTTTTCATTGTTGAACCAATTGAAAAAAACAAGAAGCAAACCTTCGCATACCCGTCGTACTTAGTAACTTAGTTATCAAACCAACGCCTTACATTAATTCTTAAAATTCAGAAACTATAACTATTATAAAAATTGTGCTTACGCTTTGCAAAAATTATATATTAATAAACCACATTTTTTCGAAATAGATATTCTGACTTATAATTTCGGGATGCACTATAACGAGGTGTTTTGCTCCCGATTGTATAAACCAGACCTTTCTCGTCAGACTGAATGCAAAGGTTAACAATATTTTTTTGTGTTCAGAGCTTGTCAAAACAAGACGTATTTATCACGGTTTTGTGAACGTTTGGAAGATGTTTCGGAGCTTCCAAAAAGTATCTAGTATGTAGTGGAACGTTATTTTTTACTACGGAAAATAACTTTTGGTTTTGCGTTTATTCTCTAAACGAAATAATTTGTTGAACGACGGCTTTCTAAATATTTTTGTCTCTATGAAACACAAATCGATAATTCAATTTCAATTCGTTGATTACATTTCAAACACATTGAATACCTGCAACGAAATAACCTCAAGACGTACACGTCAACGTATACGTTTCAATTGCGGGGTGTACCGCGACACAGAACGAGGGGAAAATACAAGCAGCTACCGCGACCGCATCACTCGGAATCACAAGTGGTGTGTGTACCAACCCTAGAATATATCCCACTATTTACAGTACATTACACGCTGTAGCGAAAGTAAAAATAAATCACCACATTAAAATATTGGGTTGGTGCATATGAAATTGCCGATTGCGCAACAATGTAAAACAGTGGGTGCTTATTACCGAACACGTTTTGATTTGGTCATTTTTGTTATTGTAAACAAAGCATCGACACTTGATTAATATTTTAAACACCATCAGATGATTTAGACGTTAGACGTGATTTAATTTAAGTTCTTCTTTCTTACCATGGATTCGAAAAAAAATTAGAGGTATCATGTTTTATGAGTTCAAAGGTGGATTAAGTGCACGTGATCAAGCAAAAAAAAAAAAAGAGAGATTAGGGGAGAATACAGTTTCTGAAAGGACAGTGAGAAATTGGTTTCGAAAATTCGTTGTGGAGTAGAGAATTTTGAAAATGAGCCTTGCGGTCGACCTTCGCGCGGACTGGATCTGCAAGTTTTACAACAATTAGTGGAGTCCAATGTGCATATAGCACACAAGAACTTACACAGTAACTCGCTGTCCATCATACAACTGTTGTACGATTTTGTCACGAATAAATAATTTATAATTATTTTTTTGTGTTTTTGATCCTTTGTTCAAATCGGCAATTTCATATGCACCAACCCAATATAATAATATGTATGATTGTGTAATATAAAATGTAAAAAAAAAATCTAGATATATAAAAAAAAAACGTTAAGAAAAAACCGTCATTATTTGGAAAGAAGGTATTTACCTAACAGGTGAGGTTTTAACAGCAGAGGTAACCCTGCAACACTTTGATGTATAACAATGCATAATAAGCTACTACATAACATCTACAGGCTTATTTTTAGTTTATTTCAAACAAATTTCTAGGTCAGCGCCCTGCACGCGTGGTAAGACTACCAGAAGAAACGAAAGACAAACGGCAGATTATGGAAACATATTTCAGTAAAAAATTTGTATCCATTGGCAGTAGGAAGGGGTTGGGGGAAGGCTTCTCAAGGCTCAATAGTTAAAAAAAAATAACCACAAAGGGGATCGTGGGGTCTGCGTTTGCTCGCTATGCTCGCTCACTAGACCCCGCCATCCCCTTCGTACCTAACCGGTCTGAGTCGGGGTGCCTCAAGTCCCGAGCTCGCATCGCTTGGTCTTGCATCCTAAGTTCTCTTAGTAAAAGTAGATATATTGACTTTTGTACACTCATACGATCAGTGGAGGTGCACTTACTTTCTTCTGAGCAGAATTTCTAGGTTATAATAAAAACAAATACAAAACATTCATAATTTTTTTACGTTTCGTTTTATCGATTTTGCACGACATTTTACGCCATGGATACTAGGAAAGATTTGGTTGTCAATCCCCATTTTAACTTTTCGTTTTCACTTTTTATCTGATTTGAGGGTAGATTTTTTTTTATTAGTTTCTCGAAAAATATGCATTACCTTTTAATAAGAGTGGTAGCGTTATGATCGGGGACCCAACCCCTACTAGCTACAACCCCTTTTATCCCCCAACTCCTGGCAAACGATACTAGATCCAACCCAATATTCCTACGGGGCGATATGGTATCTGATATATGATGATGATATGATTGCCTCAATCACCACGATTGCCAGATTTAGCTAATGTTGGCAATGGATTTGGCGGCTCCATTATTGGTACAGGTATTTATACTTATAGACACGTAGGCGCAGATAATATGCCAAGCTCGAAAAAATAAGGTTTTACAAAGTACATAAGTGAGCTACTATGAGTATTAAGGTGTATATCATTATTCTATCTACCTATATAATAGTAACGTCAAAACAGCTGTGTTAAAAAAAGTAAAAATAATTTGCATAAAAATAAATTTCGTGCGCTTTTCTTCCTGCCAAATGTTGACGCATACATTAATATAGTAAGTGTCGATAAAAAAATATTTTATATTTTAAAGAAAAACCATCACCAGGTTTTGCAAACTTCCTTATTTCCTTTCTGAGAGTATGTAGTTTCATAATGTAAGTGCATTTACGTATAAAAATGCGATTTAACAAATAGTGAATAATTTTAAATAGCCCGTGAAGTCCTAGATGTGCCTCCATTCTGCCAATCTGCCGAGCTGCCAGTCTGCCAAACTGCTAGGCCGACCATATTCTATTCATTCTGGTACAAAAACTGGCGGTATAAACATAGTATGGAGTCTGGCAGTGCAGCGAATGTACGAGAAAAAGACAAGCGTTTTGTGGTGAGGGGCGTGTACCGAAACGAAATTGTTGGCGCGAGGCATGAGATACAGCGATTATTACGTTTGTGATATCGCTGTTGAGTTCGTTTACATAGCTCAATTGTATGAAAAATAACGGCTATTATGACTTTCATAACATTAAGAAGAGGTCGAGTTCAAATTAACTTTGACTCACACATCTAAGGTTTTAGCTGTATTAACAACTTAAATGAAGGTTACGGATAGTTTTTCTATGTGCGTCAGTCAAACATTTTGTAAAGTAATCGTTTTTTATCGTATTATGTAGTTTCAAAAGCTTTAATATCTTATTAACTAAACAATAACCTACAATTTTTATAATAATCAAAGTTAGCGTCGATATGAACAATCGTGTCAATGATTTCATCATCACCCGCTCCGGTGTACGCTTTTCCTTGCACTAGACCCAATTCCAAATGTAACTGCAGTGCTTGGCACAGCCGAGTTATCACAAAAAGTATAGTCGCGTATAAAATACAATTTATTTATTGATTCCATTGACGTTTATGCGGGCGAATGCCAAATCACGCCGTAAACACGCCAAGAGCAGCGCGCAATGTACACTAAATAAATCGCGGACAAAGTGTTACCGCGTCCTAGAATGTGGGACGCCATTTAGGCTTAAGTTTCGTGAAGAAAGGTAATTGGTGGAATTTGAACGTAATAGGACTGGATCGAGTTTGAAAAGATCATAATCATATTTTCATAAGTTTAATACATTTTCGTGGTGAAAGAATACTTGAATTTTTTCGTAGTTTTAAACCATAAAAGTCTAGGCTATCTGGTAACACCAGGTGTGCGAGTAATGGATGAAAAACAATATCATAGTACTTTAAAATGCATTTGCAAAATCACCTGAAAATATTTCGCTCGTTTTTATTTTAAGACATGCACTTTCAGTTCATTTAAAAATCGGTGAAGAATAAAATTCTACAAGTATTCTGTGAATGCAAACGCTATCCAGAAGTATCCTTTTTAAAAAACGAAAGCATTTAATACACAATTTTGTCGAAATTCTGAATCTCTGCAGCTAAATGAACCCTTACCTTTACACGTGGTACTGAATTAGACAACCTTGTGCCACAGAGTAGAAAAGAGGCCTTCAAAATTTTGTCTTTCTATTATATTTGGCGTGTTAAATCAATAGGTAATTTTACACTGTGGTCAAGTGTTGGTAGGTCTGTAGATGTATATAATCGCCTCATATCGTGCTTTCTCGTCAATTAGGCAAGCAAATGAGGTGAAAGGAATGTATTGTGTGCGAAAGAGACAAAGAGTGGGGCAAAGTAAGCTGACTATTGATTATGTTGATTTTGTTTGTGTTAGATACCTGAGATAAAGTCTCTCTTATTTTTGTTCAATGTTGCTTTCTTAGCGTTTACGTGTAAGTGCTTTGATTTATATAAAGGAAATATAATTATTCCACTTCCATTTTCCTTTTAGAAACTTTTCTCTTCTGCTTAAAATGATTGTTTCTGTTTGGAGTCTCATGAACGTTCACATATTATCGACTTGGTGTAAATATAAATATTCATTGCACTTATCGATTAATCCACAAAACTCTAATATAGCCACGAGTCACTCCAAGCTGATTGTTAAAATTGTATTTACTCTTTACAAAACACTGAGAGACATTCGTGGTACATACAAGTCTAGTCTATACCACAAGCAATCTCACCACAAGTTTTAACAGCCTCAATATTTTACAAAATAAAACGAAATCTAATACGAGATTCAGTGCAAATTCTCCGGTTGTCTCAAGGACTAAACGATTATAAATATTACAAAAGAATATTTTCAAAAATGTTAGGCATATTGAGTATCATATTATTGTACAATTATACCGTAAAGCAAACACAAGGTTGGCTATAATGGAACTCGTTATAGCTTTACCACTTTTGAATAAAAAAACTATCTGTAAACTGAGAATTCACTGAAGTTATCAGTAGGAAGTAAAGCAGCAATATACATAATGACGTGGTGCAAGTGATATCTAACCTAAATGTGGTCAAGCAATGAAGACGTCGACTATGCCTACATCGAGCTCTACACTACAAGTATTAAGTCACATGTGTCCAGTTCCCATTAAACTGTCCACTTCTAAACATTTTTAGAGCTATCCGATTTTTTTATTATTGACTGCACTCCTTCCCCTCCATCTCCCGCGTCCCACCCCCTGTTAGCACGTTTGCTGTGAAGATACGGTTTTACTTGTATCAATATAAAACAACGTACGCTTTTGAAATATGTCGATGATTTTATACTAAAATCTCAATGAGAACTTGATATTTATTTATAACTTACTGTTACAGAATCTTATGCCAGATTCACACGATGCGATTTAATTGCTGGTGGCATAACATTAGTTGAAGCAACAATAAAAGTTGTGTCATATAAATACTGTTTAAACGATGCAAGTCATTACTTAAATATTGTAAGCGGCCACAGACAACTTGCATCGTGTAAATGGGGCTTACTACACAAAACTACTTTGTGAAATGAGCCCATTATTTGCACAGTTTTTATAAATTAGAATCAACAAGAGTTTCATAATTATTCAGAATACAAATTAATACCGAGATAATTTATCAGCATTTAATTAGACCTGAGTATAATATAATCATCTGTGTAATTTAAAGTAGTCGAAATAAAACCATACAAAATAGACACATACCCGTTTACAAAAAAAAACCTTCTATTTTGAGTGGTTAAATTGTGTAATTCAATAGCTTTATTCATTATTGCAGCAAAGCCATCACCTAAAAAAAAAAAATGTTTATTTCGTAACCGTAACTTAAAAAAAAACACATTAGTGATTGGAGCCTCCTTTTAAGCAAAAAATGCCTGTATTAGGAGACTCCGCTCTTTCACAGCAAGCTAATTATTACAAAATAAAATTAAATGTGTGAGGGTGTGTGTGTATGTAAGTGTTTAAATGTAGTTTAAATAAATACCACCTGTATCTACTGTCGATCTTCTACTACTTTGTCGCCTTCAAAATGAATATTATATAATTTTAAGGTCAATTATGATGCAAATTATTTCAGCACGTAATTGACGCGGGCTACTCACCCTTATTTACATAGTAGTTTACAAAACTCACAATTTAATAACCTGCACAGTGCCTGAATAAGCCAATGTAACATGCATCGTGCACATACAATCAGCAGTGAAATAAAGAGCTACGTGAGCGCTGCGCCGTGGCAGTAACCGCTACGCGAGCTACGCTTTCGTAGCAGAAGAATATCTAATCGAATGGCTTTAAATATTTAATATTGTTAACAAAATAACTCAGAAATATGCCAGTAAAGAGTATACAGCATATTGTATCAATTTTTTTTTTCGTGCTAGTACATTTCTGCAGTATCATCAATGTCAACCCATACAAATGTATCAAGAATTAGATTTGTTGCAATGCCGCCGTGTCGCGGTGCTCCGTCTTACATTACTGTAAGTCATGATCGATAGCTGCACCTGTGACTGATCGCCCGGCGTGTTTGTTGCTACGTTTACTTGTATTGGATATTGTTGAAAAATTGTAGTGTTAACTTTTATTGTTGTCTTTTTCGTTGTAGAGCATCAGAAGGATCACTGGATTATCAGAATCTGGCAAAGTCTTTTGTGTTTTCAAGTATCTGACTTATCATCTGCCTAGCCTTTTCCCAACTTTGTTGAGGTTGGCTTCCAGTCTAACCGGATGCAGCTGACCAGGATTTTACATGGAGCGACTGCCTATCTGACTTCTACAACCAAGTTACTGGGTAATACGATACCCCATGGCAAGACGTGTTATGACACTTTTGGAAAAGTAAAAGCCATTAAAAACATTAGCGTGAAGACACACCGTCCCCCGCCGTGTGTACGCGGCGTAACATTAAGCGTATTCAAAAGGCGGCCGTTCTAACCGTTTTACTAACGAGTAACGAAACTCCGTGTGCTGGCATGCACGTACCTTCAATAAGCCATTAGGTTAGGACGTGTTGTTAAGCGGTAGCGGGTAGTTAAACAATACACAGTTTTGAAACTGCTAAGACCACATCACCTTCACTTTGATAAGTAGTACGGTAGTGTGCACGTCTGTGGTAACGAAACCAGTACAAGCTAGCCTCTTATTCTATTGTAACTCCGTAAAACGCTAGGCTAGCTCAAGGTCAAAGACTTAACGCTGACGTGCGGCCTACTGTACATTCCTAAAACATTTACCGAAACTGCCACTGGAAATTCCAACTCGTTTGCATTGAATATGACACGTGACCCCTCGAATTTTTTTTTTCAATCTACATCTAGGGACGTAATTTTTTTTTTTCAGGCAATAGACAATTATTACCTGAAAAAAAAAAACATGACAACTTGGACAACCATGTTACGTAAAAAATGCGCTTTCCTATTAGCTTATTCAACTGAACTGTAATATCACTCGAATCTATCTTTACCCAGGATTACTCTCTTTGAGACATTTCTTCAGATTACTTTATAATCTAGTCCTGCAACAGTGCCTACAATTAAATAACATTTTTGATTACCAAAAATTACTTGACTGGCTTTAAAGGATTTAACTATTTATTTCGTATTTCTTAAAACTTATAGGACTAAATAATAGTCTAGCCTAACTTCAATGGAAGATTTTGATATTTGAAAGATAAACGTTTTTAGGCAATAATCGCAGTTTAAAAGTTATTCAGAGGTTTTCAACTGTGAAATTGTTTTATCTTGATATTTGAAATTAAGAGCCCTCTTACATTTCAGGACTGAGCGCGCATCTTTTCTTTCTTTGTTTATAAATGGTAGTTTATAAATGGCTTCTCGCAGATTAACCTATGAAGTGGTTGTCTGCTTAACCAAGCTTGCCTGACGCCTCAATAAATTAAGGCCTCCAGCCAGGGCAAGCGCGCATCGCCGGCGCAGTGAAACATATAGTACTTTTATTTTATTTATTAAAAAAATCAAAGTACTAATATATTTTTTTTTATTGATATTGTTTAAACAATTTTTGGAAACTATTTTGGTATGAATACCACGTGAAACTGAAGTTCGGAAACATTCAGACTTGTTTCCAGTAGAAAATTGAATTAGGTCCAGTCGTTTTTTTCTTTATTTAAGGCATATAAAAAAAAATGTTTTCTATTGTATTATTGTATTATTTATAAAAGTATATGATATTTGTGATATGAGAAAAATTCTTTTGATGGTAATCTGCAAATTAGAACGCTAAAATCTGCTCTCCATGAGTTTTTGCCTAAAAATGCACCAGAAGAAAGATTATTGCTAAATAAATATCCGAGCAATAAAAAAAATCGCTTTATTATTATTGTAGAAGACAATACGAACTATCTTAACTAATTAATAAAATTTTTATTTATACCAACCAACGAACAATATTCAATTTCAACGAGGAAATCATGCATCTACGCGCATTTTTATAACTGGCCTCTTAACTGCAGAATTAGTTTCAGATGACATTTATTTTATTAAGCTTTGTACATACATGAGAAGTCACATAGAAAAAAAAACTAAAGGAGATAAAAATATTTGAAATTAATAATAATAAGGATTTTAAAACTGGTTTTATACATTCGTGTTGGCTCTAACAATGTTGCCAGGCAAGAAAAATAAAATAAATCTGTCGGTCTGTTTATTGTTTGTATTGGTACGTAAACGAATGAACTTATTGTGCTAAAATGATTATGAATCTAATTATAGTGCATTAAATATAATGCATCGATGCATGCATATTACTGTCAGCTGTTCTAATTTCAATAAACCGAATCTTGTTATCAGAAGCTGGAAATGTTTTAGTTATTCTGCCCAAAGACCAATGTAGTGTTTGGGTTTCTAAGTAAATTTGAAATGTTATGTGCAAGTTTAACTAGCAATAATACGTGATTTTGAACATAATAAGTATTCGTGATATTTACAGTCTACGTTTATTTTTTCTATCGTTCCATGATATTTTATATCGTGATTTATCGCTGTAAAAATAGCCAACTGAGTGCGCTCAATAACGATCGTTCTGCAGGGACAACAGGATTTTCCAAACAACTCTTGACCAATATTGGAACTAACGTCATTTTTGTTGATGATTTCTGAAAAAGTGTGCTGTTTAGAGCCACTGTTTTTTTTTACTGTAATCTTTACACAAACTTCTATCACATAAAATAATTTCAGTCGAAAACGGCCGAAAATGACGGCCTAAAAAAAATGAAAAAAAAATTTGAGAATGTGCAAACAGCGCTCTTTAAAATGATAACCAACATGCCCTAGCAGTCCCATTTTGAATTATTAAGGCCCCCTTTCAGACCCTGCTGCAAAAAAAAAAAAATATTTGTTTCTGATTTTCAAAATAGTTGGTCAAACGTCATCTAAAACTATTCCAAATTTGAAGTTGATAGCATTAGTAGTTCTTGAGATATCTAGCTGGTACAAACGGACAGACAGACTGACTGAGCCCCGCCATAAGGGTTCATTTTTACCATTTGGGTACGGAACCCCAAAAATTTCTTTTTTGCTTGAACTTATAATAATAGTTGTATTCAAGCTCCTCGAAAGCTAAATATTAAAACCATAAAGTTCATGTTTAGATGCCCGTCAATATACAACGTGTAACGTTAAATGCGCAAAACCTGAAAATAGTTTGATCAGAATAACGAGCAGAATTAATTGAACCACTTTTTAATATAGGTCACATTTTTCAAAAAATCTTCATTAAAAACGTTGCCGTGTCTATTTACTAATAGGTCAAGCAAGCCAATGTCAGCGCGGCGCAGCGGCCCGGTGACGACTATTCCCTCCGTAAAGCGTCGTCGCAGACGCAAGAAACGATCAGAATGGCCAGTAAAAATAAAACAGCACGTAAAACCTTTAAACATTTTTTAATGACTTATTTTCTCTCTGAAATAGGTCAATTGAATTAAAAATCAGTTGGGGTGTCTGAAGTTTTGCGCATTTAACGTTACACGTTGTAGAAATGGTTGGGGATTGATCTCACGAACTGTTGCTCGTCAGTCGAAAGTGCGAACCATTAGGCTGTGACCGGTAGGCGGTACATCAGATAAGAGCCACAAGGTAAGGGCTCCAAAGATACGAACAGTAGCACGACAGTATTTGTACAAAATTATCTACCTGATATGTTTTCAAATAGCCTCACCTGATAATTATGTTATTTATTTATTTATTTAAATAACATGGGAGACTTACAGCAAAAACAAAGTTAGGTTACAAAATTAATTACAAAATCAAGTTACCTGGACTTATTAGGTGCACCGGAATGTTCTGTCGGTTTTGGTAGTACATAGAAATTTTTCGAATTTTTCTCTATACCAATACGTTAAAAGTATTGAATAATATTGCGACGTACATATCAAAGATGGTTTGAGAAATTCAGAAAAGGGGATTTAAGTATTTAGCTTTAAGAATAAACCACGAGTTTTATTTACAAAAACCGACAGAACTTTCCGGTACACCCAATAATTTGGAGGTAGTGAAACAAGCCACATAATAAATACTAAAATAATTCGATTGACACTCATTTCATCTTTTATCACAAACTCGCTACCCGCTCCGTTTGTCAATAAAGTCGCGGCCTCACCCAGCACTCATTACGAACTCGTGAGACAAAAGCCTCGCTCAAGTTCCATTATGATATAAAAAGGATTGGTCGTGCCCATACAACTCACACAAACAAAATGTAATACATAAATTGCGTTACACCGTTTCCACTGATGACAGAAGTGCAGAAGGTTCACGTATAATGTGAAATACAAGCTGTCGTATCACACCATTGTATTGCTACACACAGCTACACATCATGCTATACAGAAATTGAAAACATGCGACAAATCGAAATGAGAGATTGTACTCATCATTGTGAACAACTTTTACTATGAGATAAAACCTGAAATCGCGAAAAAAAAATCAGCTGTTCCCTACATTTATGTTCGCATACCTCGTCAAAATGTAGGGAACAGCTGATTTTTTTTTCGCAATTTCAGGTTTGGTCCCATGGTAAAAGTTGTTCATAATGATGAGTACAATCTCCCATTTCGATTTGTCGCATGTTTTCAATTTCACCCTGTATAATGCCAGTTTTAGCTGACCTCGCATTGTATAGGTTTTTTGTGCAATCAGAATGCATCTTATACTGGTTATGTTTAGCTTGATTTGTAGCCGTGCGTACAAACAAAAACGCCGCTGGTACCTATGTACAGACGCCAGCACATCAAGCTACCCGAAACTGTCAAATTTTCCCAATCATCTTTGAGTCTTATGCTTTAGCACTAAGGTGTGACAGATTGTAGTAGCTTGATGTGCTGGCGTCTGTACATATGTGTATTGTTTATCTATATTGCTATTTATGGTCTTGTCATCGGTTATAGATATTATACCCAATGTATACAAGAAACTCTTTAAAATTTGCGTAGTGTAAACAGAAATCATAAGTTGGCAAATAATTCCAGTGACAAATGGCAAAATCGAGCATCAGGCAAAATCGAGGTCAAGAGTAGGGCCAAGAGGCAATTAAAAAAAATGCAGCTTGTTTCCGTGCTGGTTATAGAATTTTTTTATTTGTCGCTACGGGAGGTTTCCGGCTACTGGGACCCCAAGTCGCCGGATCCGTAAAATTTAAATATTTTTCTTCCGGCGACTGGGACCGCTCATAGATAACTTAAAAAAATTCTATTATTCAAGCCAAAATCGGTACAGTAAACGAAAAAAATTCTAAATTATTTATATGAATATCATTGACTCGTTCTAGACATGATTTTATCCTATGCGCTTAGTAATAATCTAGCCCATTTTTACAAAATTCACACATGCAGGTAAACACACACAAAGATTTATGTTATTTTTTTTAATATTTACGGTACCACTTAAAGGCTGATTTTGTGATAAATAAATACTTTCTGATTGTTAATTGTTTCAAAATTGTTGATTATTATTATTATAAGCACGATTTATGTTATTATTTTTTTTTTTGATTATTTGTAGCATGTTGACTACAGTTCTGTTATTTAAAACTTTCGTAATAAAAACATACACATATTACAACAGAACTGTAGTCAAAGGCTGTTTTTTTATATCAATAAATGATGTTTTTAAATCAAAAAGGATTTTTCTTCAATTATTACATCTAAAAATTTTTCGTTTGACTGTACATTTTTTTGATTTCAGTTATCGTTTTATGAGTGGTCCCAGTCACCGGAACAAAATTATTTAATTTTTACGGATCCGGCGATTGGGACCGCGGTCCTAGTTAATTGCGGTCCCAGTAGCCGGAAACCTCGCTACGGTACCTCCGTCGCAAGTCTCCAACATTCTGATTTCTTTGTTCCCTGTCCCCGCCCAACCACTTGAAGTAAAATTTGGAGTTTGTTAAGTTCTCCGCTTTCTTCAACTTTACTATCGTTTAAAATTTTTTTGCCGCGAGTATTGTCTAGAGCTTTTATGGGACAGTTTTTTGTCGTATTGTGTGCAAACAAAGTGGAAACAACTTGTAGTGTATCGCTTGCTGTGTTTTCGTTCAACAAATTGAGGTTTATAACGTGCCCTAAGTGCGGCCCTATAATGAGTGCGTCCCTGGTACCCCCTCGCCCCGTCGTGCGATACCCCGCCACCCTCCGTGGCATGTCCACGCGCATGCCCGTAGAGAAAACGAAAATCCATTGCGCGCGTCGCCCGTGTCGCTTTTGAGTGCGCCCGCGCCTCTAATTTAAGCTCCTTGTATGTACCTACTCGTGTATGTAACTTGTAACGTTGAGTAATGTTAAATGTGTAGCGAGTTTCGTTTACCTTCATTAAAATTTACACGTTTTACGAGTCACGCGTTTTATTCATAACGTTATAGGTTGTTTGTAGTTTAAAAAAAAAATGTAGTTCATTTGATGACTTGACTCGCAGGCTCACCAAGCAGTCAGTTAATCTTTAGAACTAGTCAGATTTGAAAAATCTTTAAGGTGATAGGCATAAAGCCTATCATCTTTTTAACACATTATTAGAAACCGTGTGTATTTATAACGTATTTTTTATCATTTTTACTGAAATATAGCTATGCTTAGAAACAATCACAAGGCCGTAAACCATTAAATCTAAACACCCGCTTATTTCTTGCGCCTCACACCCTGTACAAGCGAAATGAGATACAACGGATAAGCAATAAATATTGTTCTTATCAATGTGAAGCGTGTGTTTTGGGCAATAATCGAAAGAGTAGAAGTTCTTGAAGAAATTGGACATCGATAAAATGATCGATACCTGAAGCACAGTAAATATACAGTAAAACATCTTCATACAAACGTGCCGCTCTCGGTTTGAATGTGTGCGTGCGCGCCGCGCGCCATGTCGGCACGCGATTTCACGCACACGCTAACATAATATATGGGGGAATAAGGTGGCGGCAGTGCGGGCTGTGCAGCGCGACTGTGAGCACGCGCGTACGCTACATGACCGCTTGCGTTCGTCTACTGTCGCCGGCGGCGGCCACTTACTCGTAAATTACGAGTATCATGACTTCAAAAAGGGGAAAAAAATATTGTAGTGTTTTCGGGTGCCTCAATAATGATTTCGCAAATCATTCTTCATACTTCCTACTCAGCCAGAAATGTAAGTACCTACTTATACTTAAATATTATTAGAAAATGTGGTATTGTATTGTTTATTTCACAGTTTATTTGCTTTATTAATAGCGTAGCCGAGTCGCATTTTTCTGAATACTATGTTTAGAGCTAAAGTTTATTTTAAGAAGTCTAGTTTTACTATAAAACAGAGGATTGAGTACGAAACATCGTTTAGGTAAACGTATTTGTCGCGTAGGTATAGTTGTAATAAGGGCAATTTCACAATAATTAATATTGCAAATTAATTACTTTTGAAATTATTATTTTTTCTATTGTCTGATGTGTTGTTCAATCCAAATATGGTTCCGGTAGTCTGACGATCGACTTATTTAGTCGAATACTTGTGTGTACATCGACTTATTAAGTCGATGCGCGTATCGTCGTCTAAAATGTAAACAAATTTCGTCAAAAATAATTCTATCCCGTTTATACTTGAGCATAGTGTATCCCGTTTATACTTGAGCTTGTTCGAAAATATTAACTAAAAGTAAAAGTGACAACCCTGGGTATCAACGCAAGAGTAGGCTAATAACTCGGCGGGCGGCCTTAGATAACCTACTGTATATTTATTTACTGTGCCTGAAGTAACGTATGGCGACTTATGGTTTGATACCTGAAAAAGGTAAAGGAACTTAATTTTTTTTGTTTTATTGCTACCTCTTCGACTCAGATCACAAAAAGCGGCGTAAAAGCATGGCATTTTTATGAGAGCCCCAAGAGAATTATTTATGAATAAAATTTGAGTTACACAGAGTGTAAATTTTCCTTTTCCAGTTACAACAAAATGTTTTACATTTAGGTTTT
Source organism: Eremobia ochroleuca (assembly GCA_949629135.1). Classification (NCBI taxonomy): domain Eukaryota; kingdom Metazoa; phylum Arthropoda; class Insecta; order Lepidoptera; family Noctuidae; genus Eremobia; species Eremobia ochroleuca. The sequence continues at coordinate 22,268,885 of OX451389.1, forward strand.
TCCAACACCGCTTTAATTATGCCGCTTTCGTTTTGTATTCTTTAGAAGTAAACATCAAAAGTCACAACGTGTTACGTGCCAGCTCGCCAGAAAAAAGAACAAAGGAAAATAAAATTCCACGCTTCACTTCTGATGGTCCAAAAAGTTTCAATTCAATTCTAACTCAAAAACGAGTTCAACTATTCGCATAACTGGACACCAACACTCATCACATAACTTCACGATGACTGCATCGATTGCTCTTTTTGTTTGAATTGCAATTTGAACATTTTGAACTATCCAAACGATGTAAACGCCACACAGCGTGCCTTTTACAAACACGTTCTATGTGTATCTAAAATCGTTTGAGCATGAAACAGTGTTGATGTTTTCTGGATTAGATAATTAGATGGATCACTAGATTTAATATACATTAAAGATGTCTAGAATATTTTAAAAGGTCTAATAGGCAAAACAATGTCGTACAGCGATGTAAAAAATCTGGTAATTTTTATTTAATTGCTTAGCAATCACATTTATATTTAAAAATCTTTCCAAGTATTTAAGAATGATTGCTAGATGTGGTTTAGCCTAATTTTTTGGGTTATCGAGAGGTCAAAATGCACTGTTTCGAGTTCTCAATAATTCAAAAACTATGCTAAATCTTCCGTTATACACAAAGTTTTCAAGTGGCGGCGTTAATTTGGAAACATACGTCGCCAGCCACTTCAGGCGCATCCAAACCACTGAAGCACCACGTACCCAGTTAAATATCCATGAAACGAATTAATATATCTTCGTAGTGGGCAGTAATTGAGGTTGGAAGGCGTCCAGCGTCGGCAATCACGTAGGAACATCGATCGGTACAAATTAGTCTGAGACTCTTGAGACAACGTGTTTGATACTTAGGTATGTGAGCCGAGTACCTACTAATTTTGAAGGTGTTTTATCTCAGGTTGAAGTTACAGATAGATAACAGTTTAAAAACTTAAAAAAAAAGCTGTTATCTAACAATGTTCAATATTTATGTGCTGTTGTGTAACTTTTATTACAATGTGGAAGGCATCGTATAAAATGAAGTAATGTGCCCGTGTGTAATGTGTGTACAAGTGATCTTTTTTTGGAACAAACAAACACAATCAAAATATTATCATGTAAAAGTTTGTGTCTTCTTTTACTTATCCTCTTATCATTGGCATTTGTCACCTACACGACTCTTCAGCTAAAAACAGCTGAAACCCCTTCAAGTCCACGTAATCAACTCCACGCTAAACTGCCGCTATCCATAGTGAAACTAGTCACACGACGCATTACTACCCTTTATAGCCCCCTCAATCATGGCTTATATACTTCTACAAATGGATGGTCCTTTAAGATGGTCCTAAGGATGCCAGTTTTTGGTCCTTCTCTCCGCAAAGATTGGGAGTTCCGTAATTGTGACGTAATAAACGGCCTCTTTGTTTGATGTTGATCGCATTTGCGAAGTTGTTCGAGAACTCAAACTTGTTGTTCAGTTATTAAGCGGAAAGGAAGTAAACAGTTCAGATTTTCGACAGTGTTTGTAGGACCACTGTCAGTAATAGAATAGAATAGAATAGAATACTCTTTATTATGTACACCATATAGATTACAGATATAAATTTGATTTATGTTCTTTTTTCGACAGGCTTTAACTTATTTGTTCACATGGCAAAATGCTTTCTGTATTTTTCGTTTCTGTTTGTTTCTTGTATTGAAACTGAACTTGTAACTGAATTCTGTATTTCCGTTCACAAGAAAAGTAGCCGATTTCTTACTAGGTGTTTCTATAACACCGACACCAACGTAAAAGATTTCAACATTTTTAAAACTTGTTTCTATCTACGTGAGTACCTATCCCTACTTTTGCAGATTCACAAATTATACTAAAAAGTAACAACCTGATAGTATTATTTACTCCCTCTCTAAAAATCAAGGAGTCGTATATATTTACAAAACATATAAAAAGTCCTCGAATAAAAATTTACGACATTCCGTAAAAAGAAAGGATACGGTAAAAATTGTAACCTTGAAACACAATTATATACAGTTCCGATAGAATGTTTATACAAAAGGAAAATACCGAATTAGAAATGATATATTTTAGTTTATTCATCAAGCAGGTTTGAATATCAGGAATCTAGCGTAAATATTTTATTGGGAGCTATAAAATATAAATATTTTATGGTGTCGCGAAGTGGTGTCGGTATCAAAAGTGCAATAAACCCGGTGACATGATTCCTGATATTATTACGTCTATGTGAAAGGTGTCTACTATGTAAGAACTGCATAACAACGCCCCTTGATGATTTAAGCTCCCCTACTAAGAAATATATTTTTTTTCTTTACACCACCTTGCTATAACAGACCTATAAATATATGGGTGGGTTGTTCTTTGGCCAAAGAATTAGCATTGCCATTCAACGTGGAAATGCTGCGAGTCTTCTGGGCACGTTTCCGGATGACAGTGACGCGGACGAGTACTTCGACGCCTAAATATCCTTTGTTTTTGTATTTATTATTATATGTTATGTATAGTTAGTCTGATACCTAGTGTAAATAGTTAGTTAAGAGATTATGAAAATAAAATTAATAATATAAATATTAGTTATAACATTCTAGGTATGTTTCAGAACTGTACTACCAAACTAATACAAAAATTTGCCGACTGTCCAACATCCACGTGAAATACCATATTATAATAATTAAACAAAGTAATATCATAATGTATCTGTGCTCACACCTAAAAAATACAACACAAAACCTAGAGTAGTACTCTATTAAAAAAAGGTACTGATTGAATGCGATAGTTGTTTACAGTAGTTTTGGTGAAGTAAAATACTTGTTTATAAACATGTGCGGCCATCAAAACTTAGCAGTAAATTAAATGAAAAACAAATACCCAGTTAAATGGATAATTAAACAAATATCAAGCAGTGAAATGGCTTAATGGGCAGATACATGTATGCAGTTAACAAATCGGAATTAGCGGGTAAGACTTCTAAGTTAGAAGTAGTGCTAATTTTTTTTTAATGTGTTCTGTCACACTAATTTACCAAACCTCGAAATATAAAATTACTGCCCGTAATTTTTTTAAACTCATTATAATAACCTTCCCCAAAGGTTAAATAACAGTTGTATAAATAACCATATGCCACTAAAACATCAGTAACAGCATGTCGTCCCCAAGATACCAGTACAAGTGCATGTACAAGTCCCCTAAAACGTAACCCGTGGTTCACGCCGGCCACTCTTCACGCTGCTTTATCGCCGGGGGTGGGCAGACACAGCGCTATTACCATAAATACTGACACACTATCTCGATTTTATGTAGCAGGCGATTAGTCACGATGAATGATGGCGGGTGAGACTGGTGTATTTTGATGTTTTGTGCAGCCTGTTGCTAGTTTAGTTACCTACTAATTATTTTACTTTAAGGTGATCACATTATTGCCAGGGTCGCGGGTTGTTCGAAAGAGTTACCGTGGCCCTTGGCACAAGCAACACACGGAAAAGAAATAAAGAAGAAAGAAAAAACGTTTATTCTGCACAAACAAAACGCACGTTACAAATAAAAAACAAAATAATAATGAAAAATAAAAAGACATAAAATATACAACGTAGCCAAAAGCCTACGGCACACACGGAACACGGGTGGGTTTTAGTCAGTAAAAGTCTGACACTCCCTTCCGCTCCGCCAAGAGCGGGAGAAGTTATATGATAATTTACCACCAAAAAAAAATTACATTAGCTATCAATTTATTTACTTATTTGGACTTTTTAAATCAAATTTTAAAAAATCCACAATTTTATGCTTACTGGATATTACTCGTATATGAAACTCATTTCTAGCATTTATTTTATTTCGTAACTTCATTATTTTTTATACTAGTTCACTGTAGCATAAGGCAACAATATCTTCATCACGCCTGCCTCAGGTTCAAGTAACAATACTAACTACCTTTGTACTAATTACAGTCATTTCGCCCCCTCGGTATCACGCACGTAAAATTCCATTCCCACGTACCTAGATCCGTAACCTAATTTACTTAAAGAAAGTAAGACACCAAACTCGTTAGTGAAGGAACAAATTTGCCAGCGAGACGAAGAAAGTTGAACGCGATGCGACGCTAAAACTCAGCGAGAGATGATATAAATCATCGCACGAGTTTCGGCAGCTATTTATTGAGTGCTCGGCTTGTGATGGAGTTAGGGAAATGTGCTGGTAGAGGAGGTTTTGGAGCTGATCCCGAAATGAATGAAGCTGTTTATTCAGCAAGCATAGGCTCAGACGTAAAACCCGTCAGAATATTCAACTTAATTATTTCAGACTGTTTCAGTATTTATACTAACACACTCGACTCACTATGTGTAAATTAAACAATACAAGGAAACGAACCATCCAAAACGGAACAAGAAATTAATTACAACAAACTGTCATGGCGCCGCACAACATTCTAAAGGTCATGGCACACTATACCGGCACCGCAACGGCACCGCTCCAACCCAGCAATTGACTTGTAATTCAAATTAGAGCATTATATATTTTCACAATGTCAATTTAAAAAAGCTAACGGCGGGCAGTCAGCGCGCTTGCCGGTACCATACAAATCGACTCGCAGCTCGCGTGCTTACAGCGCGCTGACCGCGTGCGTACAGCGCGCCGACTCCGAGTCGCCAGTGACATTATGAAGACGTGTAAGTCCTAGGCGTGTTCAATCGCAAATGCCCTATAATAATTGTGTTCACGGTGACAGTAAGCTTGCACCTCGTGGCCAGCACGGGGACTACGAGTTTGCACCTCGCGGCAGGTGCGCGGACTGCGAGCTTGCACCTCGCGACTGGCGTGCGGACTGCGAGCTTGCACCTCGCGGCTGGCGCGCGGAATGCGAGCTTGCATGTCGCGGCCGGCGCGCGGACTGCGAGCTTGCACCTCGCGGCCGGTGCGCGGACTGCGAGCTTGCACCTCGCGGCTGGCGTGCGGACTGCGAGCTTGCACCTCGCGGCTGGCGCGCGGAATGCGAGCTTGCATGTCGCGGCCGGCGCGCGGACTGCGAGCTTGCACCTCGCGGCCGGTGCGCGGACTGCGAGCTTGCACCTCGCGGCTGGCGCGTGGAATGCGAGCTTGCATGTCGCGGCCGGCGCGCGGACTGCGAGCTTGCACCTCGCGGCCGGTGCGCGGACTGCGAGCTTGCACCTCGCGGCCGGTGCGCGGACTGCGAGCTTGCACCTCGCGGCTGGCGTGCGGACTGCGAGCTTGCACCTCGCGGCTGGCGCGCGGAATGCGAGCTTGCATGTCGCGGCCGGCGCGCGGACTGCGAGCTTGCACCTCGCGGCCGGTGCGCGGACTGCGAGCTTGCACCTCGCGGCCGGTGCGCGGACTGCGAGCTTGCACCTCGCGGCCGGTGCGCGGACTGCGAGCTTGCAGTTGCGGTACCGGTATAATGTTCCATAACTCTAAAATTGTTTTTTAGCGTAAAAGCGAACTTGAAAACTGTAATTACTGCTGTACGTTTCACGACTTGAACTGCACGTTGTGATTAAAATTTTTTAGCTAACATAACTTACGAATATAATACTAATGTAATGTGTTATAATCGTACAAAATTTCATTAGCAATTACGAATGTAAAGAAATTGAATGAGTCTGCGAAGTGCTGTATGAATTCATGACAACCTGGTACTTATTAAATGTAATTTAGTAAAATTTGGAGTTCTTGCGAACCTCTTGAACGGCTTAATGAATGTAATATCTTTCAATATGAAAACGTGTTAAGTTATTTTAATTAATTTCTCAGAATTGGACATAAGGAAGGTGAGGGGGGAAGAAAGGCCTAAAGTATTTGCCTGCTATTGAACATTTCTAGACGACTATTATTAATTCTGCGAAACAAAATTACTTGGAGAAGTAAATAGCAATCTGTTGAATTGTAACGGTATTTTTACCTATTTCTTTTCTAGACCATTAATATTCATTAACATTGTTTATGTTTAACCACCCAGTGGTAAAACTAAGCCACCACTAACCCGTGGTAAAGCTAATAGTTTTAGCATTAAAATCACTTAAAAAGTTAAATTTCTCTGTCCCCACAAATAAAAAAGATGTAGGTTAGTGCCATTATTATATGAACTGTGCTGCTGGGAGCTTGTTGCGCCACTTCTTCTCCCAAGCGAAAGCACTAAGAATTGGTGAAGGGCGGGCGTTTTGGGGGACTGTCTTTTGTAATTTTGACGTTCGAAAAGTGCTGATTCTCAGCCTATTTTGTATTTGATTGTTTATAAATTGTAGCAAAATACTCATTAAAAACTCAAGAAATGCTATTAAAAATATACAAAATAGATGCTAGCCAGCAACGTCTAGTTGAAAAGAAAAAATTGAAGAAATAAGGTACAAAAATAGCTCTCGACTAAAGTATTTGTCAATGGAATCGACCAATCCAATCGTTGCAGTACCGTCGGTAATCTTATCAGCGATTCGATAACAAAATAACACTGTATGCAGAAGTTTGCGTGTGCAGAACCGGGAGGAGAAAATACTACTTTCGAGAAATGCGAGAAGTAGACGTAGAATTTAATAATAGTTTTTAGTCTTTACGTATTTTATTTATAAATAAACATATATTTATAAGAAAGCAAAATTTTACGAAAGACTAACGTCTAAGAATGCGTAGTCTCCTACTATAAACTGATTACAGCAATCTAATATTATGCAAACTTTGAAGGTTTCATGATGATGCAAATCACTTTACAACACAGGGACACTCTATAATGAGGCAACGGACGACTTTAGGAACATAAGGTTTTATCACAAACGGTTTTTTATCATTAACTAACACACAAAATCTACTTATCCAAACTATTATTGCCCACAAGCTTATATCGTCGCTACTAGATCAGTTTTTTGCAGAGCCACCGATATGATATTTTAATAAATCACTTATATTCTGAAGAAACACCGCCCTACGATGCGATCCCATTTGAGATGGATTACTTCCAAGTAGTAGTTAAATGTTTAGTGCTACTTTGTTATATATACATATAACTATTATGAGCAATGGAAGAAGAGGCTAGTTTTAATTTCGGTCTGTAGTTACGGTCAGAAATCATTTCGTCAGATTGATCTAGTCCGGTATCTACTACTATGGTGTTATTTTTATATGAATATTTTTTGGTCGCGGTTATGTGATAATCGAAACAATCATGGAAATTGATTCATCCTTTACCACCAAGAATCAGTAAACAATGAAACTCTATAATATTATAATAAAACCTCTAGAAACAAACGTGACACTAAAGTTTTCGCTCTCCCAATCTCAACAGTTTAGATAACGAGTTACAGTTGTATAACCACACGATACAACATAAACTTTGCGCCGCGAAACACCAATTAAAAGCAACAACAGAACTATTCCATTATTTAGTAGTGTTAGCTACTTAGCCCCGTGTTGCCCGGGCAATGGGCATCCCAATCGTGGAGGGTACATATTTTTATCACTTCATCTCGATTAAATATTAAGACTAAGTGGAAAGCGTAAAAACAGCGCGCCGGTAACTACTACCTATCGGGTGTAGGTACAATGAGAGATGAGCAACAGAAAATACAACAATAATCTTTCTTTTCTTTGTATCTAAATATCTAAAATGTGATAAATAACATGAAATATACTTTTTTTTAATCATTTTGTATCTAATGACCACATTTTTGCACTAAGTAGTTCATTTTCTGTAAATGACCAAAAACTACTAGGGTTATAATGCATCAGTAAAAGCATCGCCGAGTATTATCCCGCTAATTTATTGACCTTTTTTACTCATTGCTCAAAAATATACATAAGTAAACATTATTAGGCCGAATGTTTTCACTGCTGGGAGTCAGGCCTCCTCTGTGTGAAATGAAAAATACAACATGCCAAAAGTAACAATACATTTCGCGGATTATCCAGTGTGTCCCTCACACCAATACAGGCTATAAGAAGGCGTGAAGGTATCGGGGGTAGGCAGTAAAACAGATTTACGAGTGGCGTGCACAATGAGAGCGCCTATGAACTCGCAACGTATCGGCCTGCGAACAATTTCGATTCGCCTACATTTTAAATGAACTTGCTTAATAATAGGACTTGTACATTACTGACGAGAATGGTAGGGGTTATACTGATGTGACTTTAGATGGAGTTGCGTGGGTTTTTCTAAAAAGATACCAATTATGTAGTATTTAAAGATTCCGGATGCTTTTACTGAATGTCTTTAGAAATTATGTTTTTTTAGCTTCGTCAATAACAGAAAATATTACAGGAAATATCTCTAGTTTTAAAATACCTATTAGCCATGACATAGAATTTGGTTGGATGGACTTTGTCTAAGTCCTCAAAAAAAATCGGATCAGGTATAAAGGTCCTTTAACTTTTTTAACGTATTCCTTTCGCTTTTGGCCAGTAATTTCTATTAAATCTTCCAAACATCCAATAAATGAACCACTTAGTGAACTATGAAAATGGTCGAAAACGGAGCAAATGGAAATATTAAGCCAAAATGCAAGCACTCGCGACAGCTGTGATCGATCACGACGCAGACGAAGATAAACTAGTTGTAATAAACGGCGCAACTGCTAGATATCTTAATTCAGGTTCAAATTAAATCGCATCAGTCGTTCCCGTAGTAATAGAGCTCCTTGTGAAGGGGTCCCTTGTGAAGGGGCTCATCTGGAAGCCTACTTTTGCCGACAAGCGCTATTATGAAGATAATTTATTAGAAATCGCAGCTACATAAGGTATTTCAGTTGGGTCTCTAAAATCGACAAAGCATCAATAACTATCCCGTTATTGACGATTTGATGATGGTATGTACCTATACTTGGCGGTGACTCCTAAACATCAGGTAGCATTTGGCTCGTTTGCCAAACCTATCACATAAATAGAAAGTTTAGCAATTCTGTTAAACGATGCGCGAAATTTCGGGCTCTAATCCCAATACATGTGGAGATCGGTTCTGTTTCAGGTTTTAAGCCACTTACTGATTGCTTCAAGAGCACATTACATCAGCAAACGGCGCAACTGCGGTGTAAACACATTGTAACGGCCACGAGGCGTCACTCCTGCCACTACGCTCTGTTGACGCGCTGGCGTGCCGCCAAATACTTCGGAATCTCTTCCGGCTGCTCAGCTTAACTTAGAACCTTATCGCAAGGAACTAAGAAAAATATGATATATATGTTGATAAGTTTGTTCTTGCGCTCAGCATGACCAATTTATTTTTGCAGTTCACCGCATCCGGTTTTCAACTATGTGTCTAGGAAATACGGTTGAGTATTATAGAACGAGATAGCGTTGGTTATAGGTTAGTTGGATGATAGTAACGGTAACGAGGAAAGGCTTAAGGGTCGGTGGGGTGAGACGTTCGGTTTTTTTACACGTTACATGTAAAAATGAAGCAATACTTCAAAAGACGCACCTGGTTTTATTGAAATTCTATTCCAAAGCAATAAGGTTGAGAATCTGTTGTTAAAAATGAAATATTGGATTCATATTTCTCATGAATTCTGTTATAGTGGACTTTCGAAATGGTTGATAATAACTTTGTGCTCAAATAGCAATCCGTCCGGAACGAAGTCCGGCAACCTTGGATGACCTCTGTCGACCAATAAGGCAGATGTTATAGAAAGACATAAACGTGTCGCTAGAATTACAAAATACCGGACGATGTTTAATCAATGTTTTACAAACAGAGTAGATTCTAAGAATGATTATTCTAGCTCCGGGTTTGTCATCCTGATATACAAGTAATACAATAATTAACATGATTTATTATTTGTTAATAAGCAGGCACATTGACCACACATATTTAACACTGGATTAGGCCTTCCAACGTACAGAGATAGAACGAGTATAAATCACTGTTCTTCCTCGTGCGTCACTTCTAAGGACTTGCCGAATAAAAATTTCACTGTGATATATTTATCAAAAAAGCGGACAAGTGTGAGTATGATTCACACACGAAGGGTTCCGTACCACCGTACAATATGAAATAATTACATATATTTTTACTTTATTCCATTGTTATAGAGAGTAGTGAAATGAAATGAAATGAAAGTATTTATTTCAGACTAAAATAATTTGGAATTACAAGTCAATGTTGTTAGTAGATGGATACTTAAAGCTATGTTAGTAAAATTTAAAATTATTATTATTATTTTGGACATGAATGGACGACCACTGCCTCGGGATTTGTCCGTCCACTCCATCCGACACCACGCTCAGAAGCGTGTTGGTGCTACGCTTTACCCGAAACCACAGGGAAGCCGATCTTTTACGAAGCACCGCCTGAAAGCCGTCCGTGCCGAGGTCGGCGAACATGCCGGAGGCACTGCACCGCCACGGAAGCCTCAACAAACTCCTGAACGCGTTGTTATACTGGACGCGCAGAGCATTGTAGGCCTTTCTAGTGTAATTGCTCCACAGGTTGCACGTATATAACGTTTGGCAGTAGCTTTTAAATAGTGTGACTTTAACGTCACTTGAGCATCGTGCAAACCTGCGAGAAAGCATATTACTCCGTACCGACAATGCCCTGCGCTCCTTGTCCATGTCCATAATTATAATCACTTAGATTATCATTGACCCAGTAGTACATACTCTGCGAAAATTTCAAGTGTCTACCTATTACCTTTCAAAAGATACAGCTCTGTGACAGACGGACGGACAGCAGAGCCTTAGTATACAATAGGGTTCCGGCGGCACCTTTTGGATATGATGAAATTGACACATTTTCATGACAGTTGTTGTTTGATAAAGCTGTTTTAATGTAGTTTTAGTAACAATAAAAATAATAAAAATCGGATTGTCACCTGTCGCACCGCCTGTCGGTTTTATTAAATAGGTAGGCCAAAATTAGATTCCGCGCGATGTTTTACTTTACTTTAAGTCCACGTCCTAGATTAAGTTCAATATGTTGATTAAAAAAAAACCTTTTTGGTGCCTTCATGTCATGTTTTGTTCCTGCAGCTGTAAGAGCATCAGTTGGCACGTTCAGAAGCAAACAAGTCACAACAAGCGATTGTATTATTTTGTTTTGAAACAAAAGCAAGTGTAAGACAAAGGCGAATCACTGACGTCGTGACATCACGGATAGCTCTATTACCGGACAAACCGTCGCCGACGTAATCGATTTAGTTGCTCTGCGCTTGCGCTGGATAAATTGATTTCAGTTTTACCGTAGGGCAAGTAATAAGCTATAGCCAAGACAGATATTGCCAGGACTTAGGGTGCGAATTCACCAAGGATGTGCGAGGATGTGCGAGGAGGCGTGGCGAGGCGACCCACTAATAGGATAACCTCATCATTATAACCCTGTGTAGTCACATTGCTGTAGATGCTATTGAATATTGTTGTGTTAGTCCAAGATTTATAGAAACTCGCGATGTTACATCTGCAGATAAATATGCCTTTTTAGAATGCAGCATGATTCTAAAGCAAGAAACTCTTTTTGCTTCATCAATTCAGTCTAAAATGCTACTCGCTTTAATTACGCTTATGTGCGCTTGCTTCCGTCGCTTACAATTAGTAGGTAATACTGCTGAAAATATACATTATAAAGTTCTCAGTTCTAAAACTCTAAAGAAGAACAGCTATTACAATCCTATTATTGTGTTTAAGATATTTTCTTTTTTTTTTTTTTTGCTTCAGGTTCCACAAAAATCCGCTATAAGCCACTATCTTATACCACAACTTTCTCTCGCTAAAGTCGTCACGACGCGTTCAAGCGAAGACAGCTATCGCTTGCCGTGCAGCGAGAATTAATCTGTTTGGATACAGCGCTGAGTTCTTACCTGTGATACTGGACAACAGCTCTCCATACATATCCGGGACATGTGTGAAAATAGAACCTCGAGAACGGATGGCGGCGAGACGATGTCCTTCGGTGCATCTTCGCCGAAGTGATTGTTATTCGTTTGCCTTTTGGCGTGTTTTGTGGTGTTGTGTGCCCTTTAATATAATTTGTTAGAATTAAGTCTTCAAGATATAAGACTACAGGAGCAGCGGAATCTCCGCTGGATGGCAACGGCCAATAGCATTTCAACCTCAAGAGCCACGCCATAGCGGGAGCTAATGAATTTTTTCTATTTTGTAAAATATGTAGGAACCATGGATACGTTTATTATGATATTAAGATATCGGCTTGAGAGAGCATGGCACTTGAGAATATGTCATGCTCACTTAAATGTCTCATTGATGGTGGCGCGTCAGTTGGATCATTCGGTTCCGTACAAAATGGTTGAGCTGGATGGTGCTGATCCACGCGTCACGTTCGTGAAGGGGCGCTGTCAGTTGAGACTGGTCATCTCTTAACTGCTAGGGCTTATTTTTAATCATAAATTTTAAATCGTTTTTTTCATTTGGTTTGTTATTTTATTGCTTCTATATAGAAGCAACAAGAACGTGTTATTGTATTATATTATATTTTGATTAAAAAGAATGTCCTTGAAGTTCCTTGCCCGTTCTTCTCCGTAGAGATCTACTTTTTGGAATGGGCAACTAGCTTCAACTTTCTGAATAACTGACCTACTATTTGACAGTTCAATAGTGCCTGTAAATGGTTTAATTGAAAGAAATGCTTTGAGTTTGAGTTTAAATGCTTAAACACAAATTAAACCTTTTGTTGAATAATGAAATCATGTTCAACTTTCAAATAAAACTCAGGACAAAATCCCTTCCTAAAGTAAGTCTAAAGTGCACAAGGTAAACAAACAAAGTGGAACCTAATCTAACCCATTTACACCGAGCCCGAGTATTCATGGCGCAAAGTCCTGCTGCCTTGATACCTGTGGATGTACAGCATCTAATGAAAGATATATTTTACTGCTAAGCGCATTACGGTATCGTGGCCAGGATTAGTCCCGTGCCATCTGCTGCAATGCTGCGATCTAAGGAGAAATCGTGCAATGAACTATGTAGGCGATGCACGATGGTCAATATTGTTTGTTTTAACTAACAACGCCTGTATTACTAGACGGGTTACGTATGTAGTACAGTCACGAGCATTAATATGTTGCTATGAATAGCTCGGCTTCTATGGACGCCTTGACGACAGATTTTAATAGATAAATCATCAAGTCAAATATAATTGTCATATTTATTTTCTTGACAAAAGGTTAACAACATATTTCACTAGTTAATTAGATGAACTGGACACAAACCGAGTCGCTAATGAGACCTTCCTGATTAAAAAAAAAATAACATTATAACTTTACCCGAGCTAGGAATCGAACCCATCTTTGCATTGACAGTCAAAAGTGATTTTAAATAGCCTACTTGAAATAAACAGCTGCAATTTTTTTAGTTCCAAATGTCCAGCAGTGGACTGCCACAGATTGAGTTGATTAAGTTTGTTTGTATCGATCGGCAAACTCCGTTCGTTGTCTAACCTCAGAGTCATGTTCGCATCGGCTCGGCAAATTTGAGCTAAGCCATCATTATCATACCTACATCTACATTATTCGATTTTGCCGTCGATATACACGAACAGGTGTGTAGCACACGGGAACAGGCGTAATTACTAATGTTATCATGTTTTTTATATCTATTCAGAACTTCCTGTAAAGAGGTCTGAAGCTCTTAAGCCGCTTGATACCGTTGATGAGAATTAATTGAAATACCTACAGTCAACTGTTGCATCTTTACTTTCCTTGAGCAACTATACCCATGAGTACTGTATGTAATACTTAAATATCTCTCGATTAAATCGATTATAAAAAATATTTATCTACTATTGTTTCGCTTTGATATTATATGGCGGCAACAGATTTTTAGAAATCGAGAGATATATAAGTGCAGTGCTCATTGGTAAAGTTGCTCAAGGAAAGTAAAGATGCCACAGTTGACGGTACTGCTAACTTTTAATTAATTTATAGTAGCAAGCGAGTCTTTTCATTAAAAAGTAATTTAAAGTTGGTGAAAATTGATAAGTTCCTTAGTTGAGTTTGTCACTTGATGAAGTCTAACGTTTCTGACTTGTTTATGGAGAGAAAAGAGCATTTTTTTTTGCGTTTAAATACCATGAAATTGTTTAGACAGAATACCTATTTGATCTACCATATACTTAACCTTCCGTATAGTTACGAGGTGAGGTATAACACACCCCAGCGTTAAAAACTCGTGAAAATTCTTAAACTATAAAGATGCGCCAGTATTAATTGCACTGATCGGAACAGCAACGTCGCATTTGCAGCTACTAAGAACGAACTCGCGCATCTTTGTAGTTTAAGAATTATTACGAGTTCTTAACCGAGGTGGTGTGATATACCCCACCTCGTTTGTACCTACACGGAAGGGTAAGTTTGTTTTATATCTACAAATTTGATAACCATTGAATTTGTAGATCCAAAGCAAAATAGCGACATACTAACGATGATACTTAAATCTTTAAGATCGTCTCAAAAAGTCTTCAAGACTTACTTTTGAGCTTAAAACTTTTAAACTATCTTAATTACTGGATACTCAATTTACAATTTCTTCGTCAATTTGCTTTGTTGAGTTCAAATTGGTATTACTCCAATTGCCATGGAAGTTTATATTAGTTCGTTTTATAGCAGCGTTTTATTCAAAAGAGATTATTTTTTCTGACAATTGGACGCTGGGAGCGTTTTAAACATTATTTGGCAGGCTTTTAACGTTAATTTTTAATAGAATTTTTGTAAGAAATTACTTTTCTGTCTATTTTACAAAGTGCTTGACTTGGCTAGTAAACGCCGCCGACATTCCAAGAATAATATAATTATTTTGAATGAGTTTCTGAAAAGATCCTTTATCTAATATTGTATTAAGTTCTTTTATGGCGATGAAAATTACTTTTCATAAAATTCGAGGTCTTGATAAATCCTAACTTAATTAAAAAGGAAAAATATAAAAATTTATTGACTACTCAAAAATTCTCAAGTCATGAAAACATTCAAGCTGACTCAGGTGTCATGAAAAACAGCATACTTAAAAATCCCACAAGATTATTCTTTTAAATACTTCTTTAGCTAAATTGCAAAAGAAACCGTTCATACCTTTCAGCTTCCTCAATTTCCTTACAAAAAGTGTTCGAGTTCGTTTACTAAACACAAATTACTCGAGTATCGATTAACAAGTAATCGGCAAGGCGAAAGGCATTAAAAAACTTATTGATTTCACTGAGCGACGTTTAGACTTCGGACCGTATCGTCGGGAGATAGATTCGGGAACTTGGTGGAAGATTTCAAAGTAGTTATGAAACTTTTGAGCAGTTTTATTTCTTATTACAAGTCTTTGTGGACTGAAGGTGGTGTGCTTGGCACTTCCCCCAATCCAATATAATGTATTAGGTCATCCCACTTCCAGTGTCATATTTTTTTATTATTATCACTACATAGTATAAAACAAAGTCGCTTCTGTCTGTCTGTCCCTATATATGCTTAGATCTATAAAAGTACGCAACGGATTTTGATGCGGTTTTTTTTATTAGATAGAGTGATTCAAGAGGAAGGTTTTTATCTATAATACATGCATAATATAGTAGAGAAACACTGATAATTTTAGAGGTTTCTAATGTGATGTCGTAAATAAACACATTTTTTTGCGCTTACATTGTAAACGCTGGCTGAACCCGTCGAGACAGATCAAAATAATGTACTACAGTATTGTACACCTTAAAAAGGTCTACAAAAAAGTTTGCGATGGTATATGTCTATCTCTTAGGGATAACCCACACTAACCATTTTTTATCCTATACTTTTTACGAGAAATATTGGCTCTAAAATTATCAGTTTCTCCATTGCACCCGTGCGAAGCAGGGGCGGGTCGCTAGTTATTTTACAAAAACTGACTACTATACTATATAACCTTGTGACACTAATCAATAATCTCCACCACTATTAATCACTCGCTCCCAGACTGCTGGCAAATCTTGAACACCATTTAAAGTACCACTTTCATTTAATTCATCAATAATGCTCTTTAGTTTAATATCTAACTCCTTTTTGCTATTGTATCGAGTACCCGACAATTTCCTCTTCACATGGCCAAAACAATTGAAATCAATTCAATCCATCCTTTATCTTCAATTAAATTCTGAACTATTTTTTATTTGTGCGGTCTGGCGTTATCATGTAAAATTATAGGACTCGTTATATGATGTTCGTCTGCCCAAATAGGAATATTTTCTTCTAAAAATGACTTATATCGCCAAAAAGCAATGCCTCTGACATCCATAGCTACTATTAGTAGTATTTTTCGTTCATGTAGCTCTGCACGTGGTAAATGTTCAGCTGAAGTGCCCGGTTCCACCCAACATCGTGACTGATGTCTTTGACGAGGAGTATATGTCCTACGGTATTCTGCTGTGGGGCAAAGCAGCTGATATACAAAATATATTTGTCCTTCAAAAACGAGCTGTTCGAGCAATTTACCAGCTAGGTGCTAGAGTTTCTCTAAGAGATTTTTTTAAAGATATTGGTATTCTCACGGTTGCATCACAATTCATCTTTGCCAACATCTTATATATTAGGCAAAATATACACTTGTATACTAAAAACAGTGATATTCACAATGTTAACACCAGAAATAAGGACAAACTACGTGCTCCCTTTCACCGGCTTCATAAGGTTCATAACTCATTTGTTGGTCTTGGTATAGCCTTTTATAACAAGCTACCCTCTTCTTTGCTAGATTTGCCTTTTAATGCATTTAAAGCTCAAGTAAAATCTAACCTTTGTTCAAAGGCATACTATTCTATCAACGACTACTTAAGCGATAAGAATAGTTGGTCGCCCTGATTAACTCAAGACAATGTTTATGTTCTTTCTCCAGAATTAATTTACAAAGAATTACTGATAGGTTATATGAGCTCATTATACAATTGTTTTTTTATTGGGCTGTATAAGTCAAATCAGTTTAATTTAATTTTAATTTTATTATTGACATAATCAACCCATTGGAATGTTTTCTAATGAGTTGATTGCAATATGTGGTTAGCTAGTGACCTCGACAATTGATCATATAATTCTTACCTGAGCAACCGGCAGCAAGTTCGTCATGCTCCCTTAGATGTCACTGCTTGCGGTAGCGTCGGGGGTCGGGTTGTCTCCTTCCCTCAAATATGGCGAGGGGGGTAATGGCTGACCTTTGCGTTATGCTCGTGAACGGGTGCTGCTTGTGGTGACTGGTCGTCTTGCTGACCATGGTTTTATCATTGTTATCATTATTAATAACTTGTTTATTTAGTTTCCTTATGGTCCTAGTTTATCATTTGTGACTTCAAGCGACAGCTATGTAAACTGAACCCAGCATTGCATAAATATGTTAGCGGTCACGCCCTTTATACCTGGAGGCTTTTATTTAATTTCCATTTATTAATTTTTGCTTGAGTATGTATAGTTTTTTATTGTATTTCTTGGTATATTGGCGTTGCCAGCTGACATATGGCAAATAATTTAATTTAGCGTTCTGTGTCTTGTAATGTTAATTGCTTTGTGTATTCAGTCAAGTATATTTTCTAACTGAACAGACAGCTGTGCTGCTGGGGAGTTTGTTGCGCCACTTCTTCTTCCCAGCGAAAGCACTAGGAAGTGGTGAAGGGCGGGCGTTTTGGGGGACTGTCTTTTGTAATTTTGACGTTCGAAAAGTGCTGATTCTCAGCCTAGTTTGAATAAATGACTTTTGATTTGATTTGATATAAAATTCGACCCAAGTTTCATCAAGGCATATGAATCTATTAAGTATATTTTTCTTACGGCGATACCACGATAAATGGCTACGCGCAGTTTCATAACGAAACTCCTTCTGATCCGTGTTCAGAGTGTGGGGCACCCACACTGCACTTTTATTGACCAGACATAAATCCTCCGTGAGTACTCTATGTATAGTGGAATGAGGAATGTAAAGTTGAGTGGAGAGATCACTGACACTGACCCTACGTGACTGACGAAGTGCTTCCTTGATTTTGTCCCTTGCTTCTAATCTAGTCGATGATAATGATCCAGGTGCTCGCGGCTCATCTTCAGCTGTGGTTCTTCCTTGTTTGTACATTTCAAGCCATCGCTGTACGGTTCTTTTATTTAAGGCGTTACGACCAACACACTTTACCAGTAAGTCGTGCGCAACTCCTCCAGAGTAGTTGAGTAAAGCACAAAACTTTAGAAATATACGTTGCTCCACTACATTAATAGATTTTTTTAAATCTTCCATTTTAAATCAATGCACGTCTTGACAATACAACACACCAAATTAAACTAACATGATTGTACAAGACAACACATGTATTAACTATTGCATACCATTGCGCAATACATAAATATTGGAAATAAAAAATATGACACTGGAAGTGGGATGACCTAATACATGGCTTATTCAATGTCGAAGTACCTACCTACTTTACTAGTTAATTTTGATCATCACTAAAAACGTTGAAGTATAAACTGTCGAAGAATGAGTAAACGTGGCGATGACTGCTCCCACCTTTTCCGTATGAGCATACCTACGTATACTCTGCATTGGTATACCCAAAAGGTTTTGTAATAATCGTCTTTATTATAGCTCATATTCCGAACACGATTTATTCAAAATTGGCTATCCGTATCCTACTTTACATAAGCACTACGCAAAACTGGCGCCCATTCTCCTTGACCATAAAGTGGCGATTTCGTGGCGTTCTGCCAAACAATACCGACGGGATCGTCCGCCGAATGCATGAAATACTTCTTAAAAGAACCTCATCATGCTCTGCATTTTAAACACGACGTTTTTTTTTAAATTAAATTCCCTGTTATATTTAAGTGTGTCATACTGCAAATAGTTTGCGAGGGCTAAGCATTGAAGTGGCACGCTTGGCGGCTCTCCAAACTGCACGTAAGGGAATCACTTGAGCTGAGCACTTAAGGCGTTTTCTTCGGACGCTCAATGCTGCGTTCTACCTTAAGTGAGTTGGAAATCGTCGGAACTGTAAATGCATTGTATGGTATACGATGGACAAAAATGAACAGTTGTGTTGGGTTTACTTGGGAGAACCGTGGCATGACCATGACGTAGTTTTCCCTCGAGCTAGACCGTGTAGTTAAAGATGAGAAAAGTTTAATTAAAAGATAAATGAAATATGTAGTACATTTTTCAAAGTATTTTCAACTGTAAAATCGCGTCAAAACTGACAAATACATTAGACTTACCTCATTCAGCAAAAGTCTACGGACTGGCTGTTTTAATTCACCACACTTGAGCACATGAGATACTTTCGAGCACACACACTGAACTAAAGTGCTCATGTAAAGTTTAAGTGCGTGGAGATGAATTCCCAGGTTGATTGTACGTCACATATATCAGCATGTAGTTTTGATTAGTACTGTAGTCGTTTAGTCCATGTATCTCGAACATATGAGTATTGTTTCGTCGGGCCGCCGATCTTACTGGTAACAAAAAAATAAACTTAAATCCAAAAAAAAAAGCTACAAAGTGAAAAATAACTTTAATTTCGGAAGTCAGTGTCGTTGGTTTCGCATTTTCGTTTTTTGACGCCGTCTTCCGAAATGAAAGCTATTTTCCACTTTATAGTGTTTTTTTTTTTTGGAATTCGGCTGTATTTTTTTTTATATTTCACTTTTTATAATATTTGTAACTACCCCACACACATTCATATAACATTATTTGACTTGCTATGTAAATATTAGTGACAGGGACCTATTAAAACATCATTAATATAAACAAAGTGGAAATAATTCGTATTACTGAGGCTAACTCAGGAACTACCCAAGCAAAGTATACAGGGTTACTGGTAACTCGACGTATTTCTTGCAGGACATCATAGTAGGGTTAAAATGCAACAAATTAAGCCACCAAATGTTCTACCGAAGTTCAGCAGTTTTTGAGTTAGTAAGGGTTTTAGATTTTTTGTGAAAAATCCCAGATTTAATTATTTGAAGCCAATTTGAAAATTATTCACGGGGCGGCTGTACTGAAATTGGAGTTATTATCATAGTTGACGCCGTAGCGGATCGTTTTTAATAATTAAAAGTTCAAAATGACTAAAACTTTGGTGAAGATCACTAATCAAACATTTTTTTTTTTTTGTAATTTTTGCTATTACTTCATACAAAATGTTGTCTTAGCACAAAAAAAAAATACTACACCAGGTGTACAAATTATTAGTAAAATATCCTTGTCTTATCAGCTATCCAAAAAGGTATGATTGTCAATACTTTTGCGTGTGTGACAGGGAAAGATAGAAGTTTTATGGGGAGCAGGTAAAATTGCAAATTGCAATTGCAATTGGTCGTATTATTCGTAGTTTTTACCTGCGTTTGAATTCCAAACACTCGGCAAGCTTTATGATTGGTCACTATTGTTCCCTCGGTACGAGACAGGGTGCGACTTCACAAAATCTGGTCGTCAGCGTTAGTTAGTTACAACTCTACGTTGCGCAAGTTCGTGTTTTGTTATCTGGCTATATCCCTGACTGTTGCCCCATATCTTGCTCTTGTGTTGTGCTGTGCGTTCATAAGTGCTGACTATGGCTGCATATTCTAATCAAGAATACGCTGACATATTGTACTGTTACGGACTTTGTGACGGTAACGCTGCTGAGGCGCGAAGATCATATCAACTGCGCTTTCCAAACCGCCGACTCCCCCACGTTAGTGTCTTCGGATCGACTTATCGGCGATTATCTGAAACTGGCAGTGTTCAAAGAAGCAGGCAAATTGACACTGGTCGTTCTCGGAGATACACGGCTGAGGACGAGGAGCTGATTCTTCAACGTTTTATTGACGAGCCCAACATATCTACAAACATCGTAGCGCGTGAGCTTGGTATGTCACAGTGGAAAGTCTGGTCTGTAGTTCACTTGTCAGGCCGACATCCATACCACTACCAACCCGTGCAGTCATTAGAAGAGGGAGATCCGCAGAGACGGCTTGAATTTTGTCGTTTCATGCTAAATGCCGATGCCGAAAGTGAAAACTTTTTGAAAAAAATTCTGTGGACCGATGAGTCATGTTTTGACCGTGATGGTATCACAAATTACCACAATTTACATTACTGGGCACCGAAGGGAGAAGGAAACCCTAAGAAACTGAAACCAACCGCATCGCAGCGTAAGTTCTCGCTTAATGTTTGGATGGGTATTATCGACGATAAGTTAATAGGCCCACATATTTTACCCCGAACATTAAATGGGGAACTTTATGAAGATTTCCTAAGAAATCATTTAGCAGCACTGCTCACGGATGTACCCGAAGAAAGAAGGGCAAACATGATATACCAACATGACGGATGTCCAGCCCACTTCCGCATCACAATTCGACAATTGCTGGATGAAAACTATCCAAACCGATGGATTGGGCGCGGTGGGCCGATTCCGTGGCCTGCACGAAGCCCTGATCTGACACCGCTAGACTTTTACGTCTGGGGTCATATGAAAGACCTAGTTTATGTGACCCCCGTAAATTCAATTGAAGAACTAAGGGAGAGAATAACAGATGCGGTGGACCAGATGAGGACCACAATCACATCAAGAATCACAAAAACCGAAGTGAGGAAGCGAATAAGAGCATGTATTCGAAACCGAGGGCAGCACTTCGAACAAGACGTGTGAAATACATGTTATTAAAGACCACAAATTGATATTGATTAAAAATAATAATAATTTTCACGAAATTGTGTAATTGGATTTTCCGAATAAACACCTTCTTGTACTAAATCAAAAACGATTTTCATAATGCAGTCCAAGACTTTGTATTAACTTTCATACTTTTTTGGATAGCTGATAAGACAAGGATATTTTACTAATAATTTGTGAACCTGGTGTAGTATTTTTTGTGTGCTAAGACAACATTTTGTATGAAGTAATAGCTAAAATTACAAAAAAAAAAGATGTTTGATTAGTGATCTTCACCAAAGTTTTAGTCATTTTGAACTTTTAATTATTAAAAACGATCCGCTACGGCGTCAACTATGATAATAACTCCAATTTCAGTACAGCCGCCCCGTGAATAATTTTCAAATTGGGTTCAAATAATTTAATCTGGGATTTTTCACAAAAAATCTAAAACCCTTACTAACTCAAAAACTACTGAACTTCGGTAGAACATTTGGTGGCTTAATTTGTTGCATTTTAACCCTACTATGATGTCCTGCAAGGAATACGTCGAGTTACCAGTAACCCTGTATATATGACGGAATTATGCCCGAACATAAGCATCCAAATTGACGACCTCCTCCTTTTTTTAAAGTCGGTTAAAACATATTCATACCAACAATAACCACAGGCTTTTGCAAGTCACAAGTCCAATTATAACTGAAATTGCAACACAAATATAATTGTGGGGCAGTCGTAACTCGTAGGTTTCGGAGACCGACGGCATCGTCAGACGAAGTTTTTAATAGTGTTGTGTCGAGTCACCGCCCGCAGCTAATTACTGGCGCTGGCACTGACACTCTTCACGCCAGTCTCGACCTTATTTACCGCAGTATTGATGGCTAATTAGGAAATTTTCCTATTGTTTGGTTATTGGAGAAGTGGACATTAATGTTGATATTTTAATTGTTTTTTTGTCTTCGTGATATCATGCAACAATCCATTTTATTCACTATTTATCTTCCATATATGTACGAGTACATAGTGCATTTGTTATGGTCGTTTCAATCAAAACACGTAGGGACTGAAAATTCAAGTTTTTTGGTAACTGCAATATGGTATACAGTGTGTCTGTACAGACCCGTTTCACTCCTTAGCCACGTATATCAGTTGTTTTCAAGAGTCGTCACGAACCGCCATCGCGAAGACTCCACGAGTTTCAGCCACCAGATCAGGCCTGGTTTCGAGGAAGATTTAGCACCATAGGCCACATCCACACTGTGCAACAAATTATACAGAAATCCGAAGATTATAATATAATCGGCCCCTATGTCTTGCCTTTGTGGACTATGAGAAAGCTTTTGACCCTATGGAGACCTGGTCTGTTTTGGAGTCTCTGCAGCGATCCCAAGTCGACTGGCGATACACCCAAGTGCTGAGATGTCTTTATGAAAACGTGATAATGACCGTCCAAACTCAGGACCAGCGATCTAAACATATCCCCCTGCGTCGAGGGGTGAGACAAGGGGACGTATTTCCCCGAAATTGTTCTCTGACGAATTGGAGGATGTGTTTAAGACGCTGAAATGGGAAGGACGCGGCATTAACATCAACGGCTAGTACATCTCACACTTGAGATTTGCAAATGATATCGTCATACTGGCTGAATCGGTGCAAGACTTGCAGCAGATGCTGGACGGCCTAGTTGATTCTTCTGTACGCATTGGTCTCCGGATGAACTTGGGCAAAACCCAGTTAATGTTCAATGAACACGTTACCCTATACCTGTTAATGGCGGTGCTCTCAAGGTTGTTCAAGAATATTTTTACCTCGTACAAACTCTGCAGAAAAGAAGAACAACTTTGAGAGGGAGGCTAACAGAAGAACTCGGCTGGGCTGGGCAACGTTTGGGAAGCTTTGTCGTTTTTTCAATCAGTGCATCCTGCAGTTATGACTTACGGAGCCAAAATGTGGAGACTCACGGTACGGCTGGTCCATAAATTCAAGGTTGCTCAGTGAGGTATGGAACGGGCTATGCCTGGAGTCACTCTGAGGGATCGAATCCACAACGAGGTGATCCGGCAGAGAACCAAAGTTATCGACATACATAGCTCAATAGAATAAGCAAGCTGAAGTGGCATTGGGCCGGCCATATTAACTGTAGAACCGATGACCGTTGGAGTAGACATGTTCTTGAGTGGAGGCCGCGAATCGGTAAGCGTAAGGTGGGACGCCCTCAGGCAGGTGGAGCGACGATATTCGCAGGATGGCTGGTAGCGGCTGGATGAGAGTTGCCGAAAATCGAGTTGAATGGCGTGCAATAGGAGAGGCCTATGTCCAGCAGTGAACTGCTATAGGCTGATGATGATGAATATTGTGTATTATTTTTTTCCGAACGTTCAGGGAAACCAAAGAGTTAACATGACTTTAATTTGACTTATTACGAGTACCTCCAATAAATGGTATACCGCCGTTTGCCCGAATTTTATTTGCCGTAATATCATTTGCTATAATAGTCAACAGCTATAATATTATATGACGTAATATTCATTTGCTATATTAGTCACGTGCTAGAAGCTTTGTTTCCCATGAAATCACTTACCATACATCATTTTGTCATAATCATTTTAAGCCCTAATTATCACGTGCCCTAATTATCACATGCCCTAATTATCACATGCCATAATTATCATATGCCATAACATCATTTGCCATCGACATTGGGTGTGTAACGGTTGTTATATTGGGAGAAACTGGATGTTATCGGGACTGTAAGGCACCCCGACTCGTATATGTTAGGTTAGAAGGGGATGGCGGTGTCGTTTGAGCAAGCGAAGCGAGCGAATAGACCCCGCCATCCCCTTCGTGGTTATTGTTTTATAAACCACCCAGAACTAGGAGCCCCGCGTAGTAGGCTCCGTCGACCATGCATAGAATATGTCGTATATTATGTCTCATAATCATTATGACGTTTAAATATTATGTGTAATCATTATTATGACAATTAAAAATATGAAAAACAATACGTATGGCACTCGTATCTTATTGTATCTAAGTTTCGGGCAATTAAAAGTATGTCATATGTCTTTTAGGGCAAACAAAACATTCGGGCAAATGAAATTCGGGAATATGATGATTATGGTATATAATCTTCGGGTAAAGAATAGGCAACCTCAATAAATAGTGGGTAAATCGACAGTGAACACACTTTATAAATAGATATGAAAACATAACCTTATGGCCGTCCACTGTCTCTTAAGATACAGGTATATCCTAGTTTAAGAGACAGGGTAACGTAAATTGTCAACAGATGTACTTCATTTACTTAATTCGACATGTTCTAACATACAATGAAGTTACATAACCTTGTATATTTTACTTGAAACTAGTTTAAGTTTGTTTTCTCATCATCTGTACCATTTGCTCAATAAACAATTTATTATTAAAAAAAAAAAAAAAACCCCAAAAAGATTGTTGTTTTTATTATTAAAAAAAAACCGGCCAAGCGCGAATCGTATTCGCGCACGAACGAAAGGTTCCGTACCATTATCTATAAAAACGGCAAAAAAATCATGTATGTTGTATGGGAGCCCCCTTAAATATTTATTTTATTCTGTTTTTTAGTATTTGTTTTTATAGCGGCAACAGAAATACATCATCTGTGAAAATTTCAACTGTCTAACTATCACGGTTCATGAGATACAGCCTGGTGACAGACGGAGGGACGGACGGACGGACGGACAGCGGAGCGGGAGTAATAGCGTTCCGGTTTTACCCTTTGGTTACGAAACCCTAAAAAGAACACTATAAAACCGGATAATAATGATTACCTCTTCAAACTTTCAATACATATTTACTGTCATTGATATTTGTCATCGATGCAATTACAAATGTTTGTAGGTACCTAATATCGCCGTTCAGTTCGAAATTGATTGCGCACCAACAATTTGACGCAGATTACTGCACATTTCCGATACATTAAACTCAGCGATGCTGCTCCCAATATTGAGGCACTTTCTAGGAATAGTTTATGTTTTCTGTTTTATGGCATAGCTTGAAGTGGTTTCAATGGCTATTATCACTGACCATGTTCAAAGACAATGAGCAGGGTAATCACGTAACACACATATATAATAAATGACAGTTTGTCGCATTTTCTTTCTTTTTGACAGTTTAGTCACGTTCATTGCATTATTTACGTTGCTGAACAGACGAATTTGTTAAACCTATGAAGCAGTGGATTAGAAATATCCTTCAAAACTCTCGGATTGTGTTTGAAACTGTATTACGCAATAAGGGTGCAAAATGTTGATGTTGTATAGACGTTCCGTAACTTTCTTTTATTTTTAAAGAAGCTTTTATTTGGATAAAATAGTCACATACGCATTTCAAAACACAGTTTGCATACACTACTGTTGCATATAGCTAATTTACCTATAAATTGCCTCAAACTTTCTTCATACTACCATTCCTTACCTAATGTCCTTTTGCTAACCTCTTTTAAAAAACCTGCCGACTATTACTCGTACACTCGTTCGTTTACTTGTAAAGCCTACTTAGCTTTGTTAGTTTTCCTTTTAACTTCTTTATATATACTACTACCGTGAATTTTTTCACATACCCAAAAAAAACACCATTTAGGTAGTTGGGGGAGTTACAGTTGACTCTTACAAAAATTAGCACTTTAAAGCTTAGTATTTCACAAACTAATCCCTGCATCGAAAAATGGTTTTACAAACCCGCAATATATTTGAAAGACCTATTCAATGATAGCCAAACGATGGAGTAGTCGAGAAAAAAAATAAAACATCCGCTTTACGTGTACAGGAGGTACCCGAATTTCTTTTTACATGAGATTATTTCACCACTTTTTTACCGTGATTCTCATGCCAAATTATAGCTTTCTAGTACTAAAAGTCTCTGAGCTAAGCTGCGTACGGACAGATGGACATGGTAAAACTATAAAGGTTCCATGTTGACTACGGAACCCTAAAAAGTAATATTTTACTAACTATGCAGAATTTAAGCCTCTTGACAGCGGATTTGTAGTTTACTATTAAGTAGTTAAAAGGACAACCCACACACACAAGTTTATTTACTTTCTAAAGCGGAACCCCAATCTGTCAAAATTACGGTTGATGGATCCAAGAGCTTTAAAAGACTCTCCTTAAAGTTCACAATAGCGTGTATAAACATTGTATCCTTCATACATTGAGCAGTTATCCGTACTACGAAGTGTGGAATATTCTAGAATGTGAAATGCTTAGAACATTTTGTTCTGCAAGACTTTCCAAATCAAATCTTGTTTTTGATCGTTTAAGAGAAAGGTCTCAAAGGCCCCAAATTGTATTGTCGGTCATGTCCCAAAGCGTGGCTAACTCAACTGAGTAACTACTGTGATCTGCGTGCGAGATAGGTTTCATCGCATATTGAAATAAGATTTGAAGTATTATGCGTAAGTAGGTAATGAAAGGCATTTTGAGAGGACCTTTTAGGAGTTAGTGTTTTTTGATAGAGGTTGTGCAATGGGAAAATGCATCGATCAACACAGCAATGCTATGTTCTAGGTTCAAACGTCCTAGTTATATGAGACATTAGAGCAACAAATAGGTAAAATGAGTCTGTGTTGACAATACGTTCGAATTAAACACAATTGCCAAAAAATTCGCAATTAAGTTCGTGCTAGTGCATTTTTAGATGCAGCAAATAGCGCTATACTCGTATCATCACTGTTTCTCCTTCTCAAGTTCCAAAGAAGGTTTGCCTCTCCAAATAGACTCTCTCACTGTGCGATCGGTTTAACGACTACCATCAGGCCTAATTGAGGTTCCCACCAAATGTACCTACTGTCTTCAGTCTTGACGGCTGCGATTAAAATGAGTAACGCGATTTTACGAACGAAGTAAGTTTCGGGAGTGTGGTTTAAATATCACACAATATATGTATATGTGGTTCAATATGATGATGATTGTGATATTTAGTTTTATTTTATTTATTTTTGTGTGTGTTTTTTTAAGGCTAGGCAGATGCTAACCTTTTCCTAACTATTCAATTGGATGATCAAAATATGAGAATATTATGGCCGTGAGCTATGTAATCTCTCTTAGCTATATCTGGTCTTGTACAGACGCCAGCACATCAAGCTACCCGAAACTGTCAGATTTTCCCAATCAACTTTGAACCTTATGCTTTAGCGATAAAGTTGAAAATCTATTAAAGAAATCTGACAGATTGTAGTAGCTTGGTGTGCTGGCGTCTGTACAATAAACTGACAGTGTTCTCCTTATAATATACTCGTAATAACAGCGACAGGTCTGCCCATCATACGTTCCCGTATATTTCTCAATTAGCTTGGTCATAGCAATTTGGATTTCAATAATTACCATACCGTCCGATTAGTTGGTTTATTTTAATGTAAGCGTTAACTTATGCGCAATAGTCTGAACTGTCACAACACAGATGACAAGAAATAATATCACATGAAATTATTTTGTTTGTTTTATGTTCCTATTTGATTACAGATATAGGAATAGAGATAGAATTATCTGTAAACATACTTATAGTAGGTAAACACTGTCGTGCTTACAGCCATAAAATACTAATAGAATATACACCTAGAAAGTTGTACCAAATTAATGTAAAGTAAAGCGTGCAGCCCACGAATATCCCGCTAAGCCCGACAGCCCCAGTACATAGTAGTACTAAAAAAAATTTATATAAAAAAAAACAACCGACTTCCAAAAAAACACTACAAAGTGAAAAATAATTTTAATTTTGGAAGTCGGTGTCGTTGGTTCCGCATTTTGGTTTTTTGACACCGACTTCCGAAATTAAAATTATTTTTCACTTTGTAGTGTTTTTTTGGAAGTCGGTTGTTTTTTTTTATATAAAATTTTTTATTTTTCACTTTTTAGTTATATCTACCCCAATCAAATTCATATAAACACTACTTGCTATGTAAATATCAGTGACAGGAAGCTGCATCTGCGTTTATAGGGCACAGACGTGATGTTATGTTGTGCGATTGCGTAAACAATGCATACATATGCGATAGCAGCAATCGCGGTTGTTTTACTGGTATTAATTATTATTATAATTTAAAAAAATTATAACCTTTGTAGTGAGTACAGGCGTGATATTATGTTGTGTGATGGTGTAAACAATGCTTAGATATGCTATAGCAACAATCGCGGTTAATCTGCTGTTATTTATTGAAGAGTTCCCCCGATTTCTACAAGATCCCATCATCATATATTGAAATGGTGGCAATGGGACCACACGGGAAGCACCAGCTTTCAAATAAAAAAAGAATCATGAAAATCGGTTCACCCAGTCGGTTGTTATGAGGTAACAAACATAAAAAAAAATAAAAAAAAAAAAAAAATACAGTCGAATTGATAACCTCCTCCTTTTTTTGAAGTCGGTTAAAAATAAAATGTTTCGTTTAAATTCCACATTTAGAGTGTTATGTCACGAGAAGCGCAGCCGGCACAACGATTATGTCTAATTTATGTACATAATTTGTTGAACAAATGATCGCCTGGTTTTGCTCCGAGCTCCTTATAATTAATAAATTTGAGATTACTCCGCCACAGCTACAATACCTGATTACAGACGACTTGATGTGGAATGGGTTAAAAGCATTTTTTCGAGAGATTTTGTTTTTAGGAAAGCGCTTACAGTAGATATTGAAAACATTATCAGTTATGCTTTACATTTTTTGTAATTTTTTTATTATGTATGGACTATGTCTGAAATAAATGAATTAATAGTAAAAAAAATGCAAAGAATTCGCGCTACCACTGCATGAGGCAACGATAATGATTTCTAAGCTAGTCAACCTAAACACTAAGTTAGTAAGTAGTCTTATGTAAAAGATATTGTGATAATGAAGTCTTTACTTCGTCATTTGTAGTTGAATATTTATCCCACAAGAAACACAACGAAACAATAAATATTACATCGTTGAAGCAACGAGAAACCGTTTAGAACATATTTCTTATCTTCCAAGAGACGTGTGTAAAGAAAAAATATTATTTGTATACGAGTAGGATATCAGCATTTACTGTGTGTTACAAAAATAAACTTATTCAATATACCCACCGGCCCCGGAGCGCCGCGCAACCAGGAATTATTATTTTATTCACACTACATTATCATTTACATAATATTAATTAATAAGTAGAGAAGGGTCTACTTACCGATGACGATGAGGTCTATTCATAATAATTTCATTATTTGTTCGGGCCGGGTATTTGTAATGTAGCTGTATCAACGTAAACATTTACGGTTCCACGGTTACAAAGGAAATTATTTGTCCTTTGAAATCATAACGTTTATCTACCTTCATAATATTTCTGGGGTCTAAAGCCTGCTTTACATTGTAGCAACATTGTGCTTCAGCGCACAAGACGAACCTGTCTTAATAGTATATTGATAAGTGCGTACATGCCAAATCCAATTGTCCTTTTTGCCGCTGACAGCACTTTGATAAATGTCATAATAAATATTCTTATGAAGCTAATGTCAATAGTACGCTTGAAAAACTTATTTTTTTATTTTATTTTTTCTCAAAGAGCAAGTAGCAGTTTTACTGTGTGTACATAAATAATAAAAATAAATAAATAAAGATTTAAATCGTACCTTAAAACGTTACTAGTTCAAAAATGCTAGTACTCCGTATCAAATTGTTTAATTGACAATATTCATATATTACATAATTAAACAGTTTTAAGTAAATATAATAAGTGTAGTATGAGTTAGTAAAATGTTTGCATGGCATGAGGCAGAATGTATAAGGATTCAAAAATATTGTAACACCTAATTGTAATTACCTACATTCTATGCAAATAAATAAATCTATCTATCTACATAATTGTGGCTTATGATGTCTTATTGCATACTGCAAATACTAATAATTCTGCATTATATGTTACCCAGCACTTGTATCACATCCAAAGAAACGGAAGAAACGAAAGACAAAATTACATATTTTAGAAATACCAATAGGTGCGATGTCAACAATGACGAAACAAATAGTAGTATGAGATGGAAGTGGTCATAATACGCGTACTGTTGTAAATTAAAAACACATGAAAGAATAACAGCAGTAGCATAAATAATGATCGCATGACAAGCAATCGACTGCATTTGTTTTATGGATACAATATAAATAATTTCAAAAAATAGTACAGCTAACATACAGGGAGGGACTTGTCAAACACCAAGTTTAGATGCTCTGCCCCAAAGCAAAGAACATCTGCAAGAATTACAATTAAACTCGTATCCCTCCAAGTTACAAAATATAATACTTGGGAACTGGAGTCCAGCTCTTTGAGAGTTCTGCTACAAACAGCACTTGCCGGTATTGCATCGAACACTCAGATTGCATTGAAACTAATACAAGTTGTTTGCAGCCGATGTATGTACTCGGTAGTTTACTGGTGGGTGGTACATGCTAGAAAAGATTAGCGGTGGACTATATGAATCTTCTTTCTTAAATCTACTTCATTCTTCATGCAATGCAACCAGCTAAAATCGATAAAATTTTGGGGATAGACAAGTAATATATGAATGATGTATACGTTATAGAGGGGCTTGTGGCTAAGTAATAACAGCCGCACGGGTCGATCGATCAGGTTAGGCTATGATTGCCGCGGTTGGTCCGTGGATGAGTGACCATATACCAAGACCACGGAAAGCACGTTAAGCCGTTGGTCCCGGCTGTCATTCGTGGATCTTTGACAGTCGTTACGGGTCCTCAGTAGCCCGAAAGTCTGACAACCAGTCTTACCAAGAGGTATCACACTACCCAGTAACTGGGTTGTGGAGATCAGATAGGCAGTCGCTCCTTGTAAAATACTGGTATTCAGCTGCATCCGGTTAGCCTGGAAGCCGACCCCAACATAGTTGGGAAAAGGCTAGGCAGATGATGATGATGATGATGTATACGTTATAATAATAATCCATTTTTTTTAAGAACGGAGTAATAGAAAACGGTTTCTGCAGATTCCAGTGAACAGTGACTTGTTACTTTACTAAGAACATTGTTATTGAACATTATAAGTCGAGATCTAAAAATAAACAGCAAAAATATTTTATTTTATTTTTAAATTAACTGCTAATAACTTACTTTCTTGGTATTTACGTACTATACAAGTAACTTTACTGAAAATTTTGTAGTTTTCATTGCTCGCATGAGACGTTTTAGAACAAATGCATTTTACCAAGCCAAACGATGGACATGGAAAACTTGAGCATTAGTATTTCTAAATATAATAAAGCTACTTATCAGTCGCCTTCGCTTAGAACTTGCCTCTCGCTTGGCAAAACGCGCGCGTGCAGGACAGAGCCCACAAACCGCTCAGTAATCCGGCCTGACAGGCTCGCAGGCCACAGGGAATGGCGATCACTAAGCTGCCTAAAGAAACGTTTATTCACGAAGATTTAGCTGTTAGAGAATAATTACTCTGTTGTTCGAGCAATATCTGTATGGGATTTATTTATAGAGTGTTTGTTTGCCGGTCGGTCCACAAGGTCGACGCTAGCTTCAAAAAACAATAGCTTTCTTGCTGCGGCTTCGGAGGAACGTAATACGGGTACAACAGTGCATCCTGTGTCCTAATCCAGGTCATGGTATATCTTTATGTTCATTCAAATCTGTTCATCCGTTCAGCTTGAAGAGGTAACAGAGAGACAGACAGAGTTTATAATAGTGCTATGTATTAATGTTTCAATTGTACGTAGTGTAGTGAAAAAAAAGGAAAAAAACATAAGCTCTTCGCCACTGAACAGGTATAATTTATCTGGTAAAATAATGCGAATTAAAAAAAAAAAGTATAAAAGTGTTTTTAATATAGTAGAAATATGTAACTTGCAGGAAACTTGTCCCATAAGTCCGACGGGCTTATAAAAATTAAAAAGAAGTAAAAAAATAATTTAGGTTTTCGTACCTTAAATTATATTTTTAAGACTAGTAAGGTTACGCGACGATTTAAAACGCGGTTGCCACCGAATCCCCACTACAATCACGTACCAAAAATTAAGCCGCGTCTAAAAAATTCTCGGTATTCTGTGTTTTAAAAGTTCGAAATTACTCAAAAAATATCACAGTCAATGGTAGTAATTTTTAGAACCGTAGGACCATTATTTAAAATAGAATAAACTATACAAATAAATGAAATAAGGAAAAACTATTAATTATCTGCCAAATCTTTTCTCGGAGGTTCCGTCGTGACGACGTGACTGCCGGTAGTCTCGATATCCTTGTCGAGTACTTCCTAGAAGTTAAGTGATGGTATGATCCAATCAGCTCGTTCGAATCTGCTCGAATACTGCAATTCAGCCAGGAGTAAAATGGTAGGGGGATGAAAGAGTAGAGCCGAGAAAATCGGTTTGTAAAAATCCTCGGGCGAAACCTAGGGCAAATAACGTACAATAAGAAATCGAGTAGCAAGCAAAATCTCTTATAACAAAAAGGTGTAGAATTATTACACACCAGAAAACAAAAAGAGAAATTTACGATTTGTTTTTTCAAATACGATAAAAATATTGAGAAAAATGAAGAAAGACTTTGAATAATTAAAAGAACAGAAATATATACACTGGTTCAAAAAATCACCAACGCATCATTCACACGATGGAATTAAAGGTACAACATTTATTTTAATTTTAAAAAATTTTGAGGCTTTGAAGCTCCAAAATGAAATTATCCAGCCCGTTGACTGTGGCAGATTCTTAGAAAGTGACACAAGCTTCTAAGAAAAAAAAAAAACCTTATGACGTAGAACAATTCCTTATTTAAAAATATTCAAAAGTTACACAAAATGAGGTTGTGTATATTCTTAAAGAAGTAATCTTAAGTAGTATTCTTAAAGATGTATGTCAAAAAATAACATGCAAGATTTACTCATACTGTAGTATGTATTTTCAGCTTTTTATTGCTTTTACCGCAATACAGTATCTAGGTATTAAACACGTGGAGACCGCTGCATTTTAAATGCTTACAGTATAAAACTATACGGTTGCCAAATAGCAGACTTTTGTGATTGGCATTTTTGAATGGCAGACTGGGCTTTTGACAAAAAACTAATGCAGCGGCACCAAGACCTTACACCGTACAAATTTCACACAATATGATACGTTGAATGAGAGGATTCTATGGAATTATGTTTTTTTGTTAGTGTTCCTCACACTGCTTGTAATAAGGTTCAATGTAGACTGTGAACTGTATGAAATAATAAAAATACGTGTCGCCGATTCAATGTTTTAATGCAGACTAAATAGGCATGGTAATGAGTAGGACAGTTCGTTAGTTACATTACTTGAACTGCATTCTATTTTCCCACACATGGGAACAGATTTGTCTTGTTCCTTTGTTTCGTGGCGGGTTGTTTGAGAATATCTCACGTTGTGGTCAATATTAGAGATAGTATATATTTTAATTTTTACTTGTCATTCTTTGATATATTGTTCTATGTTTTAACAACGATTGTGCCGATTTTAGACTTCTCTAGTCCTCTTCTTAGTCGCGGTACATCAACCCGTCTCAATAACATAAAGATAGATAGAAAATTCTCTAATTACTTTGAAAATTACGTAACGCATTTCAGTGGTTCACTCTATTCTAGTCTTGTTAGTTATGTGCAATTAAGGTGTCGCTTTCTATTAAATTACTGTAATTCTCGCGTATGAAGAAACCACCTATGCCATACATTTAAGTCCTTACAAATCTGAACAAACTCCCACACAGCCCACTTATAGTTACGCAACCATCGCTGACTGGCAAGTAATCAGGCCAATTGTAGTAGAGCCTGGCTCTCTGCCAGACCTCTTGATCTCAGATTAGGTAGGTAGCGTGCAGATGCTCGTGTGCTGGATGCTGGCCTTCTGTTGAACAGATTTTGCATCTACAGGTTTGAATGAAAACTAGCTGTTAACTCATGCCCTAAGAAACTTTCTAATGTACCCGGATAAAAAGTATCTTAACTCCTTCTCCAGTTCTTAAATAATCGGCTAAGATTTTTTGTATGCGGTCAAATTAATAGTAGTGTGCAACTTTTCCACTGTACTGGACAATGGCCTCTTCTAACAGAGAATAGATTTTTATAAAAACTTTTGGTTTTTAGTTGTTATTACAGATGAAGGCTAATTTTTCTCGCTATCATTTATCCATAATTGTTATAATATGTTTGACCGCGTTGTTCTTTTAAACAACCGGATTTTGATAAATTTTTACCATCATTTAGAGAATTTATTCCGGAAAGCTTATGTATAAAAAAATCAATTATTTATAATAAATCAATATTAAAAGTACTAACTCTTGCAAGGCAACGATGTACACTGTTGCCTTCCAAGAGTTAGTACTTTTAAGATGCCATCTCGGATCAAATTAAAGCTTATGGCTTAAGTAACATAAAACTTTTTTAAGATAACAACTTTCACAGAAATGAGGGTGTACGGTGGTATACCGTCTGCGTTTATAGGGTACAGACGTGATGTTATGTTGTGCGATTGCGTAAACAATGCATACATATGCGATAGCAGCAATCGCGGTTGTTTTACTGGTATTTATTGAAGAGTTCCGTTGTCTGTCTCCGAAACTCATTACAGGATCTTTACCAAATTTAAATGGGACCATTTCGGAATAAACCTTTATCGAACAATAAAAGAATTTTGCAAATCCGTTCATATATTATGACGGAGTTATATCCGAACATACATAAAAAAAGAAATATATACATATAAACATCCGAATTGATAACCTCCTCCTTTTTGAAGTCGGTTAAAAACGAAACAAATAGAATAATTTCAAAACAATAATTATAAGGCTAGCGTTAATCGCACGCTTACCGGCGGCGCCCGCTTACCGCTGATTAACGAGCGGCGCCGCCTGCGCCCGTGTGTGCACCGCTTTATACAGATTAGCCGTAATCTTTACTCATTGAATGATTTTTGTTTTTGCACTGATAAATGAAAGGGTTTGAGGGAATAATGAGGCTGGAAGTGGTAGATACAACGTTGTGTGTACCTGGGATCAGCCGTGCGATACTGTTAGGGATTAACACTATTGACACTGCTCGCTTCAAGCTCACTTCACTTATTATTTCACGGTGAGATTTTTACAGAATCGACCGGCAGGAATCGCTAAACAAAAGCGTAAAACGTTAAGCCCACGTACGATAAATACGATAAATAACTAAATGCACTAAACATAATTATTTATGACATTATTCGGTTGCTTTCATCTTCAAACGATTGACAGAAACAACAATTTTTGAATACATTAAACGCTAAAAAAAAACTAAAACATTTAACGCTAAATGTCTCTAGTGATTTGTGGTGCAAGCGGGCCTTAGATTTATTGCTATTTTACGCAAATATCTGCTCACAAAATTAGCACAGAGGAAGCATTGTGAGGAGGCTTCTGGCAGCTTGGAGCCTGTTCTCGTCATCGCCACTTTAGTTCGTCTGGGCGCACCTTGCGTAGCTCAGCATCGCTGACAATGTGGTGAAGGTGTCGACTGTCTCGATCATCATGGCCTATCCTGCAGTAAGCATGGGACCGCAAGGATCAATGACATTATCGGTCATGCTCTTGTCACCGCTGGACACCAATTGTTTTAGAACTCAATGGCTTGGCACGCGACGATGGGAAGTGACAGAATGACCATAATGCCTTTGAAGGTAGCGCACTTGGAGGGTAGTCCTTTGGTGTGGGATGCAACGTCTGTCAACATCCTTGCGCCATTCTGTCTTCTTAGCATGGCTGGTTGTACTGGCGCGGCTGCTGCAGGTCCGGAAAACCTCAAACATCGCAAATTCTCCAATTTTATTGGGATAATAATAATAATATGTTAATAATATGTTTGAGCTGTTTGGGCTTAAATTTCTAGAGTCATGGAGTCCGAGTGCCGTACAGCGTGGCAACGCTGCCAGCTTTTTGTGCTCTTTTCCTGTTAATAGTGACGTTGACGAATTTTTTGGTACCCTATGATTATTTCCCCGCCTTTTTATATACTTGTACATATTATTATTTTAAAACTGTTAACTTTTTAAATTATGTAAATATTATCTTAGGAAATGAAACAAACTTTTATTTTTAAATATAAAAAAATTTAAGACTATGTGTTAAAAATGAATATAAGAGAAAAATTATGTATCTGTAACGACTAACGAATAACTGCATCTAGATAGATGACACCTCTTTCCCAGAACAATCCCTTTTCCAATAGCTATTCGAGTCGTATTCCAGTTTATTGTTACTGAAATAGTATTCATATCATACAAAGCATTAATTATTTGACCCAATTAAAAGATAGACTGCTTCGCTGATCCAGTGGTCGGAAGCGCTACTCATCTCATGTCGAGCAAAGTGTTATTGGGTTGTTCACGAGATTCATTAAGAACAAGTTTATTTATTACTAGACTAACACAATTATTGTGATTACCATAATTATATTAACTATCACAGGAGTTTGTTCTGAACACACGTAGCATTATGTAATATTTGAATTAGTATTCATTGTGTGCGTACGTCAGCACTAGACATAATTAGATTATTCCCGCTTACATGCTTGTATTGACTTATTGCTAGTGGTTGTATGATTACCTACAAGCACTTACATGAACATAACTTCGCTTAAAAGTCTGCACACATTGATACATACCGAGTTTGTGTTTATCGGGAATACAAAATTAAATAAATGAACATAAAAAATTTGAAATCAGCCTTTTTTTTTAGCCAAATTTCATATAATATGCAAGTAAATAGTCATTTCATTGTATGTAAAATACAGACATTTTAGATGAGCTTAAATAGTTTACGTGATTTTAAAACGTGGCTTGATCGCTCACCTCACTTCACCTTACGTTACCTGATACGCAAAAATCTCTGCTTAGTTCTTGTGCAAAGAATCCACGACATAAAAAGTTGTAATTAATAAGATGTTTCATAATTACGGGCAAGAGTACTCGTACTTTTATGTGAACACGATCATTATGTTCTTACTTGGCATATGACTGCCTACTCGTAGAAACACCAAATAAGGCACACCGTCCTCGTCGGCAGTGGGACAGATACTGAAATCGTGGTATTATATAATATTAACAATACTTATGTTATATTCAGAAAAGAGTCTGAGAACCACTTTGTGACAAAGAGCGTACTTACCTACGATTATTGTTCTGTATAAAACATACCTTTAATATTCCGAGTCCTTGAATCCAAAAGTAATTTGAAATACCATGTCCCTTTACGTCTATAATCCCCTAGTAATAAAGTTTTTTTTTTTTTTGTTCACATAATCCTCAATTACATTTGGTTTGTCGGACACAGGATTATAACTCAGGAATTCTAAAGGATTAACAGCTGTACGTGTTTTGTAACAGGCAAAATAATGTGATTGAAAACAAAAGCCACAGTTATATTCTGAAATTGCATTAATTATTTATTTGTATTAATAGTGTTACGTTTTATCCAGAACCAAACAATAACATGAATATTGATTAACTGTGTAGAGCGTAGAGTAAGCTTTGTAATATAAAAGTAATTTATCTCTCTAGTACCTCCTCCAACTTATGCGTCTCCTTTTCCAAGTACCAAGCTAACTCTGCTAAAAATCATGAAAATATGTTCAATAGATTAAAACAAAAGCGTGGATAAGAAAAAAGGAGCTACCAAACTGATAGATACTCATATATATCTGAAGTTAACAAGGATTCCCATAGTTTTGAAAACAATAAAGCTTTAAGAGATACGACAATATCATTCCCGACCGAACACAAAAATAAAACCCAGTTCATACCATCCCAACACAACACAGTTTTTAATAACTTGAAAGCTGAGCTCATCGGTGACAGTGCCATCAGTGTAGTCCGGGCTTAAATTTAATGATGGCGCGTTTCTTTGACGAGCAGTGTTTGTGCTCAGTATACAGCTTTGCGCACAGTTATGTGAAGGCCAATTCTCGTAATTTAAAACCTTCATTATTACCCGAATTCGTATTTAACAAGCAAACAAATGCATATAAAATAGCAGCCACATGAGATTAATTTAAATATCTACTATTTTATTAATGCATGACGTAAAACTGACAATATCTATTATACTACTCACATATAACTATGTACAATAATTCATACGTACTTAACTATTAGTAAGTAGAACATCAAATATTAGGTGTGTTGGTCATGTTACTATACTTAGCAGAAAGAGGTCCAAGACAAAAGCCATCTATACATAAACCTACGCCTTCTTGAAAACAAGCCATCTGTATATCTCCATGGTATTGTATACCACATCCACAACTTCGCAGTTCTAACCCTTGCGGCGTCCAGTGCACTTTACGTCCGCCCCGACTGGGAATCGAAGCGGCGACTACTAAATTAAATAACTCAAAACATCTCTCCGTTGCAAGCACTTCAATAATTCACTTTGTGGCCGCTAGATAGCGCTGGCTCGCTTTAAACGTATTTACGAGATTGCACAATCCTCACACAGATGTAATATATGTGTTGTTTATCTAATCGTTGTAAAATGTACGGGATTCTTTTGAAGCTGTTTTTGATTCGGTTTTGTTCTTTTGTCGGTAAATGCCAGCAGGAAACAATCTGTGGTCAGCATAATATTTCCATGGTTTGTTAAGCTTATAATTAACTTATACAACATGTAACGTTAAATGCGCAAAACCTGAAAATAGTTTGATCAGAATAACGAGCAGAATTAATTGAACGACTTTTTAATATAGGTCACATTTTTCAAAAAATCTTCATTAAAAACGTTGCCGTGTCTATTTATTAATAGGTCAAGCAAGCCAATGACAGCGCGGCGCAGCGGCCCGGTGACGACTCCTCCCTCGGTAAAGCGTCGTCGCAGACGCAAGAAACGATCAGAATGGCCAGTAAAACTAAAACAGCACATAAAACCTTTACAAATTTTTAAATGAATTATTTTCTCTCGGAAATAGGTCAATTGAATTAAAAATCATTTGGGGTGTCTGAGGTTTTGCGCATTTAACGTTACACGTTGTATACGAGTCCTAGCTGAACTAGCTACCAGCATTGTCTGGAAGGCAAGCAACGCTTAAAAAAACTTCGGAGTATTGTAACCTCGCCTTCTAAATCAATCTAGGTACCTCCTACAGAGTAAGCGCATGACGTCTTTAAAACCATTAAAATTTCATCGCGTACAGGTGACACCTTTGTTCCTTACATACTACCCACGTTTGGAAAATCTAGTCGCAGTATCGCTGTATTGTCGTGTGGCAATGCTCTTTTTTTTTTTTTGTTTCGGAGTGGAAAATCCTCATGGATGTCCGCCGCCCTGGAGGGGGCGGCGGGG
Source organism: Eremobia ochroleuca (assembly GCA_949629135.1). Taxonomy (NCBI): domain Eukaryota; kingdom Metazoa; phylum Arthropoda; class Insecta; order Lepidoptera; family Noctuidae; genus Eremobia; species Eremobia ochroleuca. The sequence goes on from OX451389.1 coordinate 22,308,794, forward strand.
TCTGTCAGACTCTTACTGACTAAAAACCACCCCGGTGTTCCCTCTCTTACCTACGCCGGGGGTCGCGGGAACGAACGATACTTCCGCAACCCCCAACTGTTTCTGGCCCGCTCGTGCGGGCCTCCTCGTGTCGGGGGGGGAGTGAGGTGTTAAACTCCCCCCGCGACGTCTAAGAGGGGCGCGCGTGGAACACTACGCGCCGCCGCCTCGGGTCCTGATGTGTGGGGGGCGACGGACGTCCCCAAGTCCGTCGCTCTTGGACCCATTTAGGGGGGCTGGAAGAGGGCGTTATCCGCCCTTCGCCGACGCCCGGTGCGCCTGCTGCGGGCCGGGTGAGGGGACGAGATCTCCCTCTTCCTTTCCGCAGCCTCCTTCTGCGAGACGACTGTTTAGAAGGAAACCTCCACGTCCCAGGCCTCCTCGCTGCCGACCATAGACTCCACCACGGCCGGCAGCGACAGGTAACTGCCTACTCCTGAGATGAGGGCAGGGCGCGGCTCCTCCCAAGCGGCACACTCTGCCAGCGTGTGCTGCGCCGTGTCCTCCCGGCAGTCGACGCAGTGAGTGTCAATGCTCTAGTCCAACCAATCATAGGTTGTATGCAAATAATTGAATCCGATTAGACAAGAAATGGACATAATTATTTACTTCTGATCTGATTGTAAATGAACAGTCACGGTCTAAAAATGACTATCAGTTTTCGAATGCGATTCTTTATCACACTGTGTGCAATAATCTACTAACAAAAAGATTATTAATGACTGGTTGATGATTAAAATAATAATAAAGAATGATAATACTAAAGGAGAATGCCATGGGACCGTACCATCTTGCAAGGGAGCGTGTTATAACCAAATGTATGTAGCTCATAAAATTACTCTTATTTTTTAAATTAGATTTACGATTTTGTTATGAAAAATATTCCCGGATTTCAGACATCAAAAATAAAAGTATTTTTATTTACTTTTGTACGTATTTACTCTTCACTTATCTCACTGACATTGCACTTCATTTCCGAATCTTGCTACTACATAAAAATATAGGGACCTGCTAACAAACATTTACATAAAAGAAGAAGATAGTTTGTAAGCACGTACCGACACCGATTTACTATTTACTTATTTATTTATCGGGTATATTTTTATGTGTGTCAAAAAATGTTCAGCCGTGCAATTTTGTAACCATCTCACCGTGAAGTGAGCGTGAAGTGAGTCGTCAATAGTGTCAATCCCCATGTCAATCCCATCAACATGACTCACAGCTCACTCTAAGCTCACTTCACCTTAGTTATTACAGTGAGATTATTCCAGAATCGACCGGCAGATAACGCGATGCGTCGTAATAATTTTAATTATTATTTTGGAATACATCTTATGCATTTAAAGAAAAGAGGACAGATTAAAAAACAAAAAAGATATCGTTTTTATTGTGACGTATTGCATTTGTTCTGTTGCGCCGTCACGGATGACGTTGCTTTTATATATTGGTTTCATCTGAACTATTTAAATATAATTGAAATCCTTATTAACGAAAACGTTCAGGTGCTTTTCCATAACGTACTTAGTCTTTGTGTGATAATTCTTAGCGATGCCTCCATCATTCACCGTCATCGTTCATGCGTCATTTTCTCGAACATAACTTCAAAATATTAAGTAGGTAAATGGCTAATAAATACGAATTGCGGAAATCCATCTAACAAATAGTTAGCAATACAGAAGGGCATTAAATTCTCCTCCAAATACACTAGTTTTGGTTGTGAGAGTGGACCTTTCGTTTGGTATAGGGCGCCCTATATTTGACGGCATTCTCCTTTCTTAATTTAAAATTTAACACGTTGACATAATTGCATTTATCAAAAATATTAGGTGTGAAATATCGTAAAAATAGGTTGATTGAAATAAAATGGCAAGTAGTACCCTGCAACAAAGGGCTGGAATATTATTTCTCCAAGAAGATGGTTCGGATATTAGTGCTATATCCCGATATCTCAATATATGTGGTCGATTTTTAAGGCGAGGCAGTAAGCGTATGTACCTTAACCGTAGTTCCTACAGAAAAACTGAAGGAGTTGAAGGAGACTGTCCTTGACTTTTCAATAAACTTTGATGCGTTTTCACTGATTAAAAAAAAATAATAATAACAGTCGCTAAGGAAGTCGTACTATATTGTTTGCCTACAGAAAGTACTAAAGATATTTTTTTTATAAAAATCCACAAGATATCCTTTGGTTATAGGAACGACGCACCGCACTTGTTTTTCTTTCGTTTCTCAAATCTTTTCAATTCTCTACCCTCGAAAAGTACTCTAAAATATTAAAGTAGGTACATGTTTGTCTTAAAGTTTTCACTCGGAATAGATTCGCTTTACATTCCTAATCGTTTCGTTTTCTTAATTGTTTGCCAACTGCCGGCGATGGAATCGTTAATGTGCGGTACTCGCAGTTCTCTTTGTAATTCAAGTGTTTCTAATCTCATGTGTTTGTTGCGCGAGCTTCAAGAATTGTGTTTGTTTTATTAGTTAGACTGAAGTGTATAAGGCATGTGTTTGTGGATACATATGGAAAATTGCCCATCAGTTGATAAGCTGTGCTGAATTTGCACTTAAATGAAATGCATTAATGACAAGAAGGTAATGTATTTTAACAGTTCGTAAATAGCTACAAAGGTGCATTTAGGCAATTTGCTCTAGTTTTCTTAATTGAATATTTGAAATTTATTAATTACCTTAAACACAAAACTTTTTATTCATGAAATGAGTGGGTTATGTGTTATTTTAAATACTGCCAAAACAAACCACAAAATAATTGTGAAATTTAAACCAGATTTTATATTCACAGTATGTTCATATTTCCGCCACCCCGCATCACGTAACATCCAACTTTGCAATATGTCAGAAACATACAATATTTTGTTTCTAACAAAATAATAATTCAATTAAAGAGTTTGCCTAAAACATATGTTTGATTAAAATAATAAGTTGGGCCCAGGGCTCACTTCAACTTGTTTTGCTAATCAAAAAGCAACAAACAACTGGTGGTGTGTGCCATTTCCAATGTAAAAAAATAAATAATAACATTTTAGGATTTTTTCCTATAGGTACGTAATATAATTTCTGTTGGTATTTCAAATTATATATTTTAACTTCTCAATTGATGAATCCTCGCACCAATATTTGCTGCCGCAGCGCTCATGTATCTAAACGTTCTTGAGTTTTCTCGCTTTGACCGATAGATGGCATTAAAGTTTGTGTGCTCCCCGCCTCGTACTGAGACATGGCGGGTGCTGATGCACACCGCCTTTTAAAAATTCCTTTCTTGGTGAAACCTTGATGATACTCGTAAAATAAATGGACCTGCATCTGTGCTTCATTGAGAACTTATAGTGCAGTGTTGATTTTTGGAGTTTTAACCATTCCACCGGTGGATTTAAGAAGATTTTGCTCGCCGGCCGGCAGCCTATAGGTACCTACAAGCCATCACGTGCGCATGAACGAGATATTTTCCCATCTCCCTGGGTCTGAGTTGGATCTTTGGATTGTCAAGGTACGTGGGCATGTTTTGCTGCTAATATTTTTTTGGTATTGGTTTCTCGAGGATTCATCAATAGGGAAATTTGGCTTCATTTTGAGGTCCGCCATTACTCTTTTTTCTCAAACCTTCCTAAAGGTGCAGGCTATTTACACGCCTCACCAACAACCTTCATAAGTGGATAGTCAGACCTACCCATGTAAGTGCATACATACCTATTAAAAGTTTTGTTGTTATCAGCTTTGGTCTTAGCGATTAGGTTAGGAACTTTTATAAAGCAATAAATGAATCTCTTTTTTAGTAATGATATAGGTACCCTACCTACTATTGGTTCTTTAGATTGAACTATCCCACCCACCGCCCATTTTAAAATTTCTATATTTATGTCTGTAATTTATATGGTGCACATTATAAAGAGTGTTCTATTCTATTCTATTAAACGAGTACAGTGTAACCTGGGTAAGTAGAATCTCAAGGGACCTAGAATTATCCCAAATAGTCAGGCGCACCAGGACAGTTATTTTATTTACAGAGGCGCCAGCTAAGACAGTAGAAAAGGTCCATTAAAAATGCATATTTTATATTTTCATTTTTGTGATAAATTATTATTAGTTGTCTTGCTTGTTATTCCCAGTAACAGAGATTTCAAACGAAAAATGTCGGCGCCTCGTTGTTATCTTGTTGTTACCTATCAGTAGTAGAAGTTTCTCACTTTTCCAGGGCCCACTTATACAGGTTACACTGCTTTTACGTCTACTAATCGTGATCTTTAAAAGAACCTATCTAACCAGTACTTTGAGAAGGTTCAAGGTAATTTTGCATGTAAACTTTCATGTAGGATAAAAGGGCCCCTGCTCGGTCACTAGGCTTTTATAATGGCAATAACTTAAACTGATTCTAAGTCAAGACAGATAAGACGTAAATCGTCATCATATTTAAACAAAATACAGACATTTTGACAAATGATATAATATTAGTGACTCGATATCAAATAATGCATTTTCGTGACCTTACTCCCCGAGAAACAAAATCAATACCAGCTGATACAACCTAAATATATTATGTACAGCCCAAAATAAGCTGAGTCACAAACGCAACATCCTCAGCAGCCTTACATTACTTACGTCACATTGTACCCCTACCTACTTATCCTGCAGATTCGTATGAAGGCTCCGTGTCCGTCATTACGAACGGAACATGTTCAGTTTGAGCGAGCATGTCGCTTGCCTATCAGGTCCGCTGCCTATTATTTTTATGCAAAAAAACCCAATTTGCCTGAGAACAAAATTATTAGAGGATATTGAATGTTTAAAGTTCAGACTTTGATTAAAGTTTGGGTCTAGTATAAGGTTATATGAACCCGGCGTGCTTAAAGTAAAAATTTGTAACACGGAGCTTATGGTCCGTGTTACCATATGGGTTTGTCACACTTACCATGAGGTGGGTTTGACAAACCCATAATGAAATTCTTTTCTTAAATTATTGACATTATAATAGATAGGAAACTGAAACAGAGGATAACATTTTTAAAAAATATATTTAAAAAAATATATATTTATATGTCACAAGATAGCGAGCGATTTATTAGGGTCTGGGTGTATTATACCCAACCTTACACTCGCCGGGATAAAATTCTAGGAGGTATTACGTTATTTAGTAGCTATAGCTGTTTTCCTTATTATGTTCGCATGAGCAGGGCAGAAAGCGTAGAGGCAAAGAAAGGGGGCAAACATACCTACCTACTATAAATGTATGGTATTCTCGATAAAGTTTTACAGTTCATATGATGTTCATTGAACTTGATTCATTTTATTAGATCTTTAAATGAAACTGTTGGCGCCTGCTTCCTTTGTGTTCACCGCACGCAAATGATAAATGATAAAAGCTTTGTTCAGCTTCAACATTCTTTTCGGTTTATTGAGCAACAAGTTCCAATGTCGAGAGCAGACACAAATTAACACTAACACCGTTTTAATTGAGATTTTTGTAACAAGTAGGTACTGATTTTTTGTACTAACGATAGTAAGAAAATAAATTCTTACTAATTTCCATATTTTTTCTCAGGTTCACAGCAGTGTAGGTTGATATAGGGAGATTGTTTCATGCAGGCATTTATTTTGATTTATTAACTAACCTGTACTGTTCTAATGTTCGGCAAGCTCCCAATGAACCGACAATACATTATTTAATACGTGACTACCCAATAAGCCGATAAAATGATCCACTCAACCACAATTCAAAGCATGACGTCACAATTCCTTAAGTACACACTATACATACTCACGTACTACATAATCCTGCATCCGTATTCTGTAACCGACGCCGAACTCATTGTGCGCGAATAATGTTAATGTCGCAGATGATTGTCGAATCCGCTGTTTTACCTAACCACTAGCCGTTTTGGTAAACAGCTTCGTTATATAAAACAGCTGAACAACGTTCATCTGGGTTGTCATTGCATTACGTTTAACAAAACTGCTACCCTCGTTTAGACATAATGCAGAATGAGTTATTTGTAGTCACAGTAAGCGTTTCGTGTGGCTTAATCGTTACTCTGACCAGTTCGTTTAGATTATGTTAGAACTGTGTTTTAACAGGACGCGAGCCGAGCGGGCGAAGCAAGCGGTGCCGATGCTACGACAGCGGCCATTGAGCGCTACTTCCAAGTTGGTTATACTACTTACGTTACTACTTCTACTTCGCTACTTCTATTATGGCTACTTGACTATATAGTATTTATAGGACTGATACAAAGGAAATAATAATTCAGTGTTTTATGAATATAAAACACTGAATTATTATTTCTTTTGTTTTTTAGAAATACAATCAAAAAACAGTCTGACTTTTCATTCATTTTGTTTTACATAACCTCTAATCATTGACCCGCTGCATTGATAGATATAAAACGTTTATGCAATTCTGCGTGTTAGAGTTTAGTACACGTAACAGCAAATTCGACAATGCATCTGCGTCTTAATACTGTGTTAGCGAACGACGCCGTGGGGCGTTAATTGTGTTTCGATAATTGTTATGGGACGTATATGAAAAACTTTGTTCTCAATTTTTTGTTTGAAAACATTGGGCGGCGGAAGCGCGTTGCCATGGCAACGGGGTCTTAGTGCCAAACGACCGAATTCGGTGCGACGTCGTTGTAAAATTGTATTGTGAAATTGAAATTATTGTTTCACGTAGAATTTATAGATAAAACTAATAAGTACCATTGGCATTTGCTAGCTGAGGTATTACATTATATGTACCTACCTAGTGTCTCTCAAAGTCTGATTTATTGAATAAATTAGTATCAGGAATTGCTGCTTACAGTGCACCTGTTTGCAACTAAATGCAGACGAGGATTTGTTGTTGGATAAATAAATCCTTTAGGATACGTTTACTTTTTTGCTTCAGATTTGTTTTTTTATAAGCTAAATTATAATGTTACCCAACTGGTGATGCTAATCACAAATTGGGTCACATTTTCTCAATAATTTTGAAAATTTAGGTCCCAAAATAGCACTAGATACATATACAGGGTGTCTGCTGTGTATGTATTGTCAATGAACAGATACCTAGTCGTTTCCGTAACCTGTTTTAGTTAGTAGTTAGCTGCTGAAAAAGAAGCAATTAAAGAAGTTATGATTTCATGTACAAATAAAATACACACGACTTCCCTATCTAAAGCAAACACAACATTAATGTTACTGAGGCGAGAACCACAAATCACGTAAAAATACCTCTAAAAGTAAACCACAAGAGCTCCGCCAGGTGAGCAGATATTCCTACATTAGGTAACATGATTCATAGCTCAGCAATATATCACCCTTCGTGAATATATGAGCTGCCGTTTAACTCCACACTGGTCGCGGAAAGGGACTTTATTCTAAGTAAGCGTAGATGTTTTGAGATGGTGATTAACTTATTTTAAGATATAAATATTGATTTATATTTTAATGCAAGTTGTCTATTTTTTTACGTGCAGCAATTCTACTAATAAGTCATGTCTCATGACATGCTTTGTAGAATTTGTTATAAACTATTGTGGGTCCAGTATAATCTGCATTTACAAAGAAATGTAGCAAAGGATGGTCGGGTCATGGAGCCCGATTGCGCGTATTCTCTTTAAGGAGATTTCTCGCCGACTGGTCTACACTTCACATGACCAAAAGATAAAAGATTTAGCAATGCGATTCAACTTCGTCCAGTCATCCTGATGCAGACAATGCTGCCAGTCTCTTCGGCACGTTTCCGGATGACAGCGAGGCGGACGAGTACTTCGACGCTTAAGCGTCTTTTTGTATTTATTTGTATTGTTAGTTAGTTACTCGTTTAATTTACTACCTAAGAGTAAATACCTAGTTAGTTGTGTATATAAATAAAAGCATCTTAAAGAAAGTCTGATACAGTAACTAAATACTTACCCATTATTTAATGAGTAGGTACTTTATTCATCGATCTTCATGATTTTAATTAAATTCCATTCAAAAGTTAATGATGGCCACCGACCAATGTATAGTCACAGAAATTAATTATAAAAGTAAATTTTCCAACAAATGGCAAAATCACAACTGTCATTGTGATTTGAATATACGGTGATATAAGAAAAATAATTTAAATTGATAGACTTCACTCACCTAGCAATGTTTACCCTACTCTATCCATTATTATAGTTCTTCTTCCTGCTTATTCCACGTATACATAACGCCAACATTAACCAGCTATTTCAGTGCAGGCCAGCGATAGTCCAATTTCAATCAGCAGCGAATATCATTAATGTGTTAAATAACACGATTTGCGTGTAACATTTATGTGTGGAGTAATACCACGGATTAAAAAAAATTGAGAAGTTCCCCTTCAAGCAATGCGCGAAGACCAGGCCAAGGCCGACACCACTCAGTCCCCGCCCACAGCTTGCGATCTAATATGTATTACAGCAGTCATTATTTACAGCTAGCTACATATTAAATTGTAATACGCCTGATCCAATAACCCGTTGAATTTGTATAACTGTATTGTGCTTGAGGCAGCTAATTACAATATTCAGGCAGGCACATGAACCTACGAGCATGTGTGTACTGCAACCAAATATTCTAATCATGACGCACAGAATTTGACTGAATCCCTGAAGAATTTGGGACAAATCGGTGAGTAGACAAACTAATTCATGTGGTTCTCCTACAAAGATGTTCAGCAGCACCTGATGAAAAGAAAGTCGTGTATAGTAAGGTTTATTTATAAATAATGATTAAAGTTAAGTGACGTTCAAACGTCAAAAATGTGTGGTTAAATAGTCGCTCATCACTACCTGACTTTAAGCAACGTTCATGAATAAACGGGGTTATTTAAATAATAAACTGATAAATCTGATGCTTTTGAAAGAAACATTACCACTTTGAAGAAATTACTTAATTTGCGTAAATATTATTACTCCTCGAACTTTACTAAAAAATAAATTGTATTATTGGATTGAATACAATGTCACGAGCGCTCACATAGTGCCCAAGTGTGTAAACAAACATTGGCCAGTCTAATAGCACTTAAATCTCTCCATGGCCAACCTATACTGTGCACATGTGCATTGTATCGCTGACAATCAAATATATCTAATAGTCTCAACTCCTACGTCGTTCTCTCCACTGTTCGTCCCTCTGACACAGATCGTAGAAAACAAAAGAGAAATACGTCGTGGTAATAAATACATTGTTCATTTTGTTCAAAAATGTTATGATGATCATAAATTGGTAGTTTATTTTTGAGTTATTGGTTCTAAATATTATTGTTAATCAGATTTCATGTTGTACAGGTTGTTTTCAAGTATGTCATTTTAAACATTGTTAACATGCACAGACTATAGTTTTCTACTAGATTATTATAACGATCATTACAGTACTTTGTTACTTTAAAATATCATTCAATGCTTAACTTTATGTGCACGTTGAGCATATTTAGGTAAGCACCGTGGGTCATTCTCTCGGTTCTGTCTCTATCTGTGGTCTGAGGTCCTATCGCTTTGTTTCCATTTGTTTAAATACGGTCTGCCTTTTTTTATGGGCAGGTGACGTCATTATGTTTAATTTTATTCATTGCCACACAGTGTAATGGGGTATCGTGTGGGCTGTTGGCAGATTGTGACCCTTTATTCTGGTGTGAATTCTGTTATACTTTTTCTCTATTCCTCCTTCAGAGCAAACTGGTCTATTAAATAGAATGTTCCTATAAAGATCTTTTACTGCGATTTCAGGGAAAAGACAAACAGAATAATAAAATATTAGCCGTATACTCGTATGAGTCGTTTAGCTCGTAAAACGAAGTGATATTATCTATAAATGTGTGAATTTGACGTTATCAAGGTCCACTTTGCTTAAACAACTAATTCCTATGTACGTGTACAGGGCGGCAGGTACTCGCACATCGACAGACGACCTGTTACCATGTATTCAGTACATGATTCTGAACTGAGTGGAAATTTATCGTCGGTTATTAAAACAAAATAAGCTTTTCAGTTTGACCGCGTAGACCGCACTTTTCTATTAAACAGCAGATAACCGACGAAACATTTCTACGGTACGTGGTCTAGAACTATGATTGTGCTGAATTCATAGCGCTAGAACCATGATTGTGCTGGTTGCATTTTGCGCGTCGATGTGCCTGCCAGCCTGTATACACTAGCTGAGAATGCCTCATTGGTCTGGCGGTCGCTAGTGCCACTGTTGAGTATGAGGTCCTGGGTTCGATTTCGCAAAGGCACTGGAATTCCTCAGTAGCGACCCGGAGTCGGGACTTGTGCCCTCTCCCCGTCCTACATGGGACTTAAACACGTAACTGGTGAGAGGTGGGTATATGTGGGTACCTTTGCTTAAACCTCCGGGGGATAAACGCGTGATGTCATGTTACACTTACTGATATCGTCCTCTCCTGTAATGTTATTTGATCGAATTCTTAGTTAATAACGACATAACGCTATATCAAGATAAATTCCTTTGTTTACTTCTTAAAAAAAGTAAACAAGTAATTATTCTAAATAAGTAAAAGATAAAGCTAGTAAATACAGTAGAACTTGTTGGCAAGGTGTCGGGTAGCAATCTATCTCTGTTTAGCACAAATTATTGAGATATAGTGGCGTGCTTAACGAAAAAAGATTTTCTTTCCTGTTTTTAGCTCAGGAGGCTTTAGGGGAGTTTATTTACCAGGCAAATAAATAGCACTTGAAAAGGATTTAATTTCAAATGGATTTTGTATCTCGTTTTACTATCTAACCTGATGGTAAGTAACGTGGAGGTTGACAATAATGCACACATGCGCAAAGGTGGCTTATACACTCAAGTTAAGAGAATAGGTAGATACTCTATTACCGGGACACTGAATTTTGGTATTACTTAGGTGATTTAAGTGACTTTCGGTAGTTCTGTGCAAAATCACGAACAAGCCAAACATGTGACTTTCTATGCCTGACCGTCTTACATGAAATCCTGAGAAGTGAATTACAGTCTAAGTTCAAAACCAGTCAATTGTTATATTTAGCCTTGTTCTATCTATATGGACCGACACGACATGCTTATTTTATTAAAGACAAATGAAGCTCGAATTTTTCTATGCAAAAGTCTGCTCTTTCTGATTTCGAAACTGACCTCAGGTTCTGATTCCACAACCTAACTAACTGGCTTGACATTCGCGATTGGAGACGTATCCTTGTACTGCTCATTACCACTCAACGTTGGATTTAATTCATTATTTTTAAAATCTGTGCAAATTAGTTCTAATGAGCATGAAACCCGATTCTAATCAGGTAAAAATTCCTGTAATTTTATCTTAAAAAATATCCATGAATTTGATAAACTCTCCTAATTCCTCAATTTTTATCCTATTTACACTCACAATAATTGTCAACTACCTAACCTCCGTGTTTTATATTTAGATTTCTTTTATAGATTTGTATACTGGGTTGGCACAAAAGTAATGCGACAGTCTACAAAACTATACATTTCCTTTTCCAAGTTAATTAGTTTCGATAATATTCTAGAATGTCATAGAATATTCTAGCTACTTTTGATGTGGGGCATATAAAGCCGCCCTCGCGATCGGTTTAGTCAGTTTGAAGAAAAATGGACGAGCGACACGTTCGATTCCAATAAACCTTTTTTCATTTTTTTTTTTCACTGCTACGAGTACTTGTTAGGCCACAGTGCGCGGGCTGTGGCTGACAATATCAACATTACATTGGGCGCTGGAAGTACAAGCCATGCGACGGTGTCCCGATAGTTTGACCGTTTTAAATCAGGAGACAGGAGCCTTGAAAGTCAGCCACGCTCAGGACGAGCAACCGCAGTGAATGATGACGATTTACGCTGCGAACTCCAGTCGAATCCGGATGCTACCACTCGTGAATCAGCGGAAGCACTTAACTGCAGTCACCGCGCCGTGGAATACGACCTGAATGAGCTTGGGTATCGAAAAGTTTTGTCTCAGTGGTACCCACTGAGACAAAACTTTTCGATACCCAAGCACATCCCTACAGACGCCAGTCCGTATCGCTATCTGTGTCGGTGTCAAAAAACGAAAATGCGGAACCAACGACACCGACTTCCAAAATTAAACTTATTTTTCACTTTGCAGTGTTTTTTTACTTACAAAAAAGTCGGTTGTATTTTTTTACGCGTATAAAAAAGTTTTTTACTCTTATTTATTGAATAGTTCCGTTGTCTGTCTCCGAAACTCATCACCAGATTTTTACGAAATTTAAATGTGACCATTTCGGAATAAACCTCTATCGAACAAATACAGAATTTTGTAAATCCGTCCATATATCACGGAGTTACATAAAAAAAAAAATAGGAACATTCGAATTGATAACCTCCTCCTTTTTGAAGTTGGTTAAAAACAAAACCACAGTCCAATCCAAAGGAGTCTAAACCCGAGCTAGATTAAAGTGGACAATTACAACCGTCTGACCTGAGAGCTTCAAAGAAGAATTAAAAAACGCGTCTGGCGAAGTGGCGATCTAAAAACGAAAAAAAACGCACCGGAGTCAGCTTAGGAAACTAATCCGTTCTGTATTTTGCTGCTCTTCGCTGTATGAAACGTTTTTCCGCCAAGTTACTCTCGGTAAAGGTCTTTAGAAAGGAAATTGTTTTACGCGTAACATTAGAACGATTAAGTGCGACTGTTCGTCGATTTACCTACCGACGTGGGTGTTTTATAAGCTCAAAAGTTGCAAATTGAGCTGTGAAAGATACAAAACGCATTCGTTTCTTACCCCGTTATTATTTCATGATCATAGTTACCTATGTCGCGTTAAATGAATGATCTATTACCTACATAATTATAATAAAATAGTAACTAAGTCAAAACTGTACATTGAATATTTTTGAAAAAAGTGATTTCTACGAAGTTTCGGAACGAATCTGAGATTTGTCCGTTTGTCTAGATGTACCCGTATGTTCCGGATTGGCGCAAAAACTCCTGAATAGATTCTTTTCAAATTTTGCACAAATATTTCTTTAAGGTATGGTCATCGAATAAATTATATATTATCACGTTATTTGCTATGGGGTATATGCGATATTGTATTATGTCTGCATTCCTCAACAGTTTACCGCGAGATTTAAATAGACGAGAAAAGTGTTATACTATAACAGATAGTGGCCTCCCTACTCTCTTTCCACCTCTCTCTGTCCAGAGCTGCCAAGGACCAATTTTTATCAAAGGAGTCCAGTTCATCCCGTCATCTCCGTCTGGGCCAGCCACGATGTCGCTTGTCACTAAGCGGGATCCATGGGTTTGGCCCATTGATCGTCTGACATGCGAACATGTGAACAGCTATTTCAGTAAAATTTTCGGCAAAATAAACGTACGACTTTCACTCGAACGAAGTCACGGGCAGAAGTTAGTCAACTGATAATATGAAACTGAACAGTCGCTGTACGAAAAAAATCACCAAGTAACTTCATTGGTAGGTACTTGGGTAATTTTAGCCGATATTTTTCTTCACACGAAATTCAAACACCGCGTGAAACAACCTCCATCGTTACGAAATTCTCTCGGTACAATTATTTTCCCTCTCAGTGCGTTAAATCGCAAAACCTTTTTGTGCGTGTCTTCTTTCTGGCGACCGTAAGCCGGCGTAATGTTTGTAAATAAGAAAAAACATTTTTATAAAAAAAACATCCGACTGTCAGAAAAAAAAAAACACTACAAAGTGAAAAATAACTTTAATTTTGGAAGTCGGTGTCGTTGGTTCCGCATTTTCGTTTTTTGACACCGACTTCCGAAATGAAAGTTATTTTTCACTTTGTAGTGTTTTTTTGGAAATCGGTTGTTTTTTTTTATAAAAAAGGTTTTATTTTTCACTTTTTAGTTATAGCTACCCCAAACAAATTTATAAAACAATATTTGTTATGTAAATATCAGTGACAGGAAGCTGCATCTGCGTTTATAGGGTAAAGACGTGATGTTTTTTTGTGCGATTGCGTAGACAATGCATACATATGCGATAGCAGCAATCGCGGTTGTTTTACTGGTATTTATTGAAGAGTTCCATTGTCTGTCTCCGTAACTCATCACCAGATCTTTACGAAATTGAAATGGGACTATTTCGGAATGAACCTTTATCGAACAAAAAGTATTTTTCAAATCCGTCCATATATGACGGAGGTATGCCCGAACATATATAAATAAAAAAAATGTAAGCATCCGAATTGATAACCTTTTCGAAGTCGGTTAAAAACAGTACAATAATTTAACGCTTCACTTTGGATCTCGTTCGACGCCGCGAGCGCAAGAATCACTTCCAGACGGAGTCGTGTTTGCAATCTTATTTTAGTTGAACAAGATTGCAATTTAGCGCCAAATAAAATGTTGTACAGACACCAGCACATCAAGCTACCTAAAACTGTCAAAATTTCCCAATCAACTTTGAACCTTATGCTTATGCGATAAAGTAGAAAATCTATTAAATAAATTTGACAGATTGTAGTAGCTTGATGTGGTGGCGTCTGTAAAATCGTCCTTAATGTATATGGCTACTTCTGGCACTTCAGTTTTTACTTGGAATGTATTGTATTGCTTGTTGTTTTACATAAACGTTTGTGCTTGTTGGTCGATATGATTTAATTATACAATATTTTTAATCTCACGAAACGAAGCGCTTTTGTTGTGGTTACCAAGTGTATGAACACACGAGGAATGTGTGTGTAAGTGCAGGAGCTCTCGGTACCGTCCGAGACAGTGGCGAAGTCGGAAGCTGTGTGTGAGCTGACGCTACTTGTCTTCACGCACACATTTATAGCGTGTTTGTACACTTGGTTCCCATGAGTAAAGCGCGCGACGCTTTGTGAGATAAAAATACTACAGCAGGTTTTTTTTTTCTTGCAACGTAACATAACATCACAGCTATATTCCTCGAAGGCGGCTGAGATGTACTTTCGTATGTACACCCACATTTCGCCTCATGTAATAGAGGTACCTTGCCAACAATCGGACACAAATCCCAACTCCGGGCGGTGACTGAGAAATTCCTGGTGGAAAAACACAGTGACACTTTGCACCATCTTCAAATTAAACCGGTAGCATGTGCAGCAGTAGCGCTTGCCACTACTAGACCAACTGGGGTTAGAAATAAATTTGATATAATACACGTATCCGATTGTCGGCGATGCGGACGAGTACTTCGACGCCTTGGTTTTTGTATTAATTTGTATAGTTAGTCACTTAGTTAGTCAATTAATTTAGTACCTAGTGTAAATAGTTACTTATCTATACATACAATAAAAAAAACTATATTATTTGATTTCAATAGCCAAAGACAGAACAATTTTTAAAGAATGTTCTCTTCGTAGCTGTACGGATTTGGTTGAAACAAAAAGATAATAATTGTAAAATGGATTATAATTTAAAGCGTAATCCTAATTTCACATAATTATAGTGATTCCCTAAATCCCATTATCCACTTCCCAATTATAATCCCTCGGTAGGATTATTTCAATAATGTTGGTATATTTCTTCATTTCTAACAATTTCCCGTTGTTTATTTCTGGTAGGTAATTCTTAAACAAAACGTATATTAAAATTAAACACTCGACTTTAATGTAATGCGCGGCTTAGTGTGCATCACGCGTTAATATGGGGTTTATATTAATATACATAGCTGCTCGTGTTGTTATTGTATGTTGTTGTCTAATTGAGTTGAATATCGATTAATTATTTGTATTAATTGGTTACTGAGTTAGTTAGGACATGAAAGGGTTGACTGTATAGGTACAATTACGCAAAATTACGCAAACAATATAGTATGTACCTACAGTTATGATATTAGCTCATGGATGTGTTGTGTGGCTGAGAATCGAGTACAACCGGTCGATTCTGTAAAATTCTTACCGTGAAAACTTGCGTGGAGTGAGCTGTCCGTATCATCCCACTGATGCTAGGGATTGAACAATCACTATCGAGATTTTAATAATATTTTTTATGCTAATTCTATTGATCATTTTATATAATTTCAAAGCTAGTATGCTAGTTGTCAAAACCCACGTTTAATCCCACGTAGTAGATGTGGCGTGATCACTTTACCCGGTTCACGAAATGTCGTGAATTGGCTGAAGTGATCACGCCTACTCATCAGGAGTAGTCCCTAGCATCAGTGGGAGTGTCATCCCACTGATGCTAGGGATTGACCAAGCAAACATTTAGAATCATAGTTGAGATTTTAGTAATATTTTTTATGCTAATTCTAGATTATGGTTAACATATTTCATGGCCACCTATCTAGTCAGACAAATCATTTTATCTATCTATCGAATAGACTTCAAAATAGATAGTGCCAGTAAAAACTAAAAACCGAAACAGCATTTGCTGTGACAAATTAGACACAAACCATCGACAAAGCGGGTCGCTTTGCTCCTAGTAATTGACGTAAGCGGACTCGAGAGTGCTTTATTATAGTCTGTCGCGGTCCCATGTCGCAGCAGAGTGGACCGAATACAATGTGAGCAGTAATTTATTTATTTATTTTATTTATTTTATTTCGGGATAAAAAACAGGAGTACAATTAAATGTTATACATACTATCTTACTAATTAAACAAAATACTTATCATACTACTAGCAACATTATCCACTTATTACTAATTCATTGTTAATGCTACGCGAGATAAAAACAAAAACAATACACGAGTGAATCGAGTGAAAGATTAAATTATTCCTGATTGAATGAGTGCCTTATAACAACGAGATTTATGGGATAGAAAAAGGAAAAAATAAGTAAAAAATACACCACTTAATAATTTATAAAGCTAAGATAGAATCGACTACAGATTTCCTAAATTGATGCCCTGTTAGATTAAAAATATCAATGTTTTCGAATCTAGAGTTGTAGGAATCCACAAGTTGACGCAGAGGAGCGCGAAAGCCAGCATTGGAGTTACAGATGTGCTTGATATTCAGAGATAGTAAGCGGTATGGACGCGCTTGTCTACGCACTACTGTCCTCGGAACGATGTAACAAAGTTTATTGATTAAGTCAGAACAGTCATATTTGTTATGCACGATACCATGTAGAAACATTGTTCCGAGAAGCAGTCTTCTGGATTCTAGGGTTAACAATTTGTAATTCTTGAGCAACATATCATACGAACCGTGGCTGTGATAGCATCTGTAATGCAAAGCTCTTAGGAATTTACGTTGTACAGTCTCAATCAAGTCAATATATTTTACGTAATAGGGATTCCATACGATAGTAGCAAACTCCAGACAAGGCCTAACTAGCGATATATATAAGTATCTGTAGGTTGATGGACGCTTGAAATCTTTGCTGTTACGCATAACAAAACCGTACATTTTAAGGGCTTTGTTGGTAATGTTGTCTACATGGATATTAAAGTGAAGTTTAGAGTCTAGTACCACACCGAGGTCACGCAATGAGTATAATCTTTTTAATTGTGTATTTAGCAAGTGATAGCTATAAGTGAGCTGCTTTTTGTTTTTAGTGAATGTAATCGAATTACATTTGGATAAGCTCAACGAGAGTTTATTAATGGTGCAGTAGCTAGACAGTCGGTCCAAGTCACTTTGAAGCATCAAACAGTCATCAGTACTTTTTATAGTTTTGTAGACTTTTAAGTCATCCGCGTAAAGTGAAAAGTTCGAATGCTTAAAACAAGTGCTAATATCATTTATAAATAATATAAATAATAAAGGCCCCAAAATCGAGCCCTGAGGAACCCCGGATGTGACGGAAATCGACTCCGATTGGAATCCGTTAATAACAACCTTTTGAGTACGGCTTGTTATGTAAGAAGTGAACCATCTCAATAGATTTCCGCGAATACCGTTGAAGGCAATTTTGCGTAAAAGTAATTCATGGTCCACCCTGTCGAAAGCTTTTTGAAAGTCTGTATATACTGCGTCAGTTTGTAAACGATTGTCCATATTTTCAAAAACATAGCCTACAAAAATAATCAGATTTGTATAAGTAGATCTTTGTTGGACAAATCCGTGCTGTTCTTTAATTAAAGCCTTGTGTAAAGTGGGATATATTTCGTTATAAACCAGTCTCTCAAAAAGCTTCGACAAAGTAGACAGAATCGAGATCGGACGGTAGTTCTCTACATCATCCTTTGATCCCTTTTTAAAGACGGGGGTTAAGTGGGCTATTTTCCATACATCGGGAAAAACGCCTTCGCTGATACATTTATTGAACAGCAGCTGTAGAGGTTCACATAAGTGATTGGCAACATTTTTGAAAAACGAGGGAGGAATGCCATCAGGTCCAGGTCCTTTTGAAGGATCTAACGACTTTAGCTCCTTATAAACTTTAGAAGACTCGATATAAATACTGCTGATAATATCACTATTATCATGAAAGCTAGAAGGCGGTTGCCATTTATTGATATCAAGTGTTGATGGCTCATACACTGATTGAAAATAGTTAGAGAAAAGTTTACAAATACCACGTGGATCACTACTGGAAGTATTATTATATTTAACATGGGATGGAATTCCTGAGTTATGCCGTTTACTAGCCACATAGCCCCAGAAGTGTTTGAGATTCTTGTTTACATTTTCTTCTACAGTTTTTATATAGTTTGAGTAACATAGGTAACATTCTTTGTTGAATCTGCGACGAAAAAGGGAAAATTGCTCATAGTCAGATATATTATTGTACACTTTCCATTTGGTCCAGGCGTTGCTCTTATTTTTGAATAACCTTATAAGGGGCCGAGTGAACCAAATGGGGAATTTAGAAGTTCTGTATGATTTTTGGGGAACGTGCTTTCTAATGATACCAAACAAGCTATTATAGAATGTGTTTACAGACTCCTGTGCTGGTAAATTCTTAAGCAGGCTGTTCCAGTCAGTGTCCGATAGATCTGCATTTATAAGATCGTAATTGCACTTATTATAGTTAAATTTGATGACTGGGCAGCGTTTCATAGATGAATATTTCAAATAAGGAGAAGTCACAGCACAGTAAGGAGGGTGATGTAGGTCCACGGGTACTAAGTAATCGGTCGGGTGATAAACATGACAGTGTTCATTGGAGATTAGTAAATCCAGTGTTCGGTTGTTAGCATTTGTAAAATTATGATATTGCGTAGCGTTAAATTCGGCAATGAAATTTTCTAGATACCTGCAACTGAAAGACCGTGACTCACGGGGCTGATCGCATGCACCACTGTCACAGGAAGACCAGTCCAAGGTGGGTAAATTAAAATCACCGATTATGTAAAAACAATGTATCATGGGACTACTTAAGATTGCCGAAAGCATGTCTAAATATGTAGAATAAATGTCGTCTGGTGTGTTCGGTGGTATATACACCGCACTGATAAAGTGTCGTTTTGCACGGTCACGGCTGGGTAGTTGTATAAGTAGATATTCTATGTGGGTGTGCAAAGAGTTACCTAGCATACTGTTCAAATATATGGGTTGAAGTTTACGCAAGATGGCAACAAGAACTCCTCCACCCTCGCGTTTACCAGTGGCCATGCGATCTCGGTCGCGACGAAAGACGCTATAGCGCTCATCTATAACCTCACAATCTGCTATATCCGGTATGAGCCATGTTTCCGTTAATACAACAATGTCGTATGAGTTACTTAAGATATTCATATAAATTGTCTGAAGTTTGCCACGTATGCCCCTACAATTCTGATAGTAAATAGTAATTGTATCAGCCATTAACCGGGAGATAAGTTTTGACGAGATTGCTAAAAGATGTAGAATTTGCAAAGATACTTAAAGATGCTGCCACTAAACTTGGTGTAAGTAACAGATGACGGGAACAAAAACAGTATAGAAAGTAAAACGTTTTGAACTCGCATGAACTTAGATTATATAAAAAAGGAAATTTTATGTAGTCGATTTTTGTTATAATAAGGTGTATAATATAATTAGTTGCAGTGATAACACTGTATAATATGCTAAACATTGTGGTTTGCAGCTGTGTCATCGGTGATTTTAAATTTGTGAAAATCATCATTGTTTCGGATAGCAAATATTGTTGATATGTCAGTCCTGCGTACAAGAATCGTAGAGTGCTTAACCCAACAATGCTTAAACTTATGTTTATTAGCCTCAAGGCGACATTCGCGAAAGAACAGCTTTTTCTTCAATGTTAGATGCTCGTTCACGTATATTGTATGTGGAGTACCTGCTATGCCGATCTGGTCGGATTTCAATCCCTTAGCCAAGCGGTAGGCACTCAGTACATTATCACGAAAAGGCACCGAGGAGAACCTGACAACAATATTTTTGGGTCTATTTTTATTCAAAGTTTTCTGGGGCACTCGATGTATAGAAATAATATCGTTTTGGGTAATCGGAAACTTAATTTTTTCACCAATTGTTGCAATAAGTGTGATCAGATTCTCCCCCCGCCTCTCTGGGACATTACACACTTCAATATTACAGGCTCTGGCTTGCTGTTCCAATGTGTCTATTTTAGCCTCAAGCTCAGCGACCAGACTATCAGTACGTTCCGCAGAGGTGAAACAGCCTTCCAGTGTGGAGATCTTCTTCATGACATCATCGCATTGATTGGAGGTAAACTGAAGCGAACCTTCTATTGAGTCGATGCGTTGAGTCAAGTCCTTGTTCCTACCATCTAGAGCTACCATCTGCCGCTTAAAAGCTTCCTGTTCAGCACGCAGAACATTGATGTCATTACGTATTTCTGTGGTGTGCGTGGTGAGAAGTTCTAAGTCGCATTTCATACCAGTAATGTTGGAGTTGATAGCTGCCAGGCTGGCGTCTACATTGCTGCGAAAAGACTTCAAGGTCGATCTTAGCTCAGAAGCCAGTGCGTTTAAATTGTCATTAAACACGCATTCTGGTTGTTTACGTTTCCTGCATGTAACTCCCGGATCGGTCTCAGACGTTGGTGTCCTTAAATCGGGGCTAGAGCTCGTTTTGTTAGGCGAGTGAAACATCTTTTTTATTAATACTTCAAGTCTTGAGGGGCTTCAGAAAAAACAGGAACCAAATCAACAGCAAAAAAAATAAAAAATAATTTCTTATAAAAATAATTCAATCCTCAAAGTGTCGTTCCGATTATCGCTATGTATCGTAGTACAGGGCGACCAATGTGATGTCACTAAGCGTCAAGCTACTAAAAGCGTATTTCGCCGCGCCGCACTCGTGTCGAGTTGGTTCGGTGGTACGAGCCGCGCGCCCGTCGAGAGCGCTTGCGCTGGGTGTCGCAAGTTCGAATCCCACCAAATGATTCTCCGTTTGTATGTTTATGTACTCACAATTTTTACGAGCAGCAGAGATCTGACGACGAACGACGAGCGAGACACAGCACCAGGACCAAATATGGCCGCCGCAGTAAATGGACAATCCCGCAAGATAGTAAGAGAGGGACCGATAAATAGCAGAAATCGTCAACTTGTCCGTCAGAAAATTAAAGTAAATAATACAAAAAAAAAATCAAGAGAGGCAAACAAACGTCCACACGTAGCAAAGTAGAAATTACGAATGGAGAGGAATCAGTAATGCATTTTTGCGGAGTGAAGTACTCGGCGTACTATTTGTTTTGTACCTCTGATGTGGTCTGCGCTTTACCTGCAATAGACGAACCCTTTATTTTTTGGCCCCTTACTTTCCTGCAATAGACGTGATTTTGTAAAGTTAATCTTATAAGTCAAACAAACTGTCAGACGGGTCCCTCGCCGTTCTAGCGATTAAACGGCGTGAAATCTAAGCGCCCAACAGTAGCCATGGGCAGAGGTAAAGTTAAGGAAACTTTTGCAATATCCAATGTTATTGCACCGTCTCGCTCCCGTCCCGCGCCGTCTCGCGGCCGCCCCGCCGGGATGTGGTGGACTTTACGTCCTCACATTTTCCCGCCTGTTAACTGGTTGGTTTGAGTTAGAACATAAAGTCAGTAAATATGTTGTTTGATAACCAATGGTCTTTTGTTACACAACTGTTGCGATCTGACTAATGGCCAGCGGACGCCTCAAAAAGGTGACTGAAAGTAAAGTTTTGACAGTGAGTTTTATCCAGTGAAACGTGGAATTTAAAAGAATTTGTTCATTATCACCGTTAGCGTATTATCATACGCTAACGGTGATAATAAACAAATTCTTTTATATCTAACACAATCATAATTATGTGGGAGTGCACGAGGAAACGAGAGGAATTTTACGGGAAAATGTAATATTGCTAATGTCAAATCGGATAAAGCATGTACGAAGTGAGTGAGGCGTGGCTAAGAAAGACGCGGATTTAGTAATACTTGCGATTAATTATGTCATATTATTATTTGATGATCCTGAAATATAATAAGGACCATGTAGCGTCAATGATTTTTAAATAAGACAAACATGAAACCTTCTGGGCCATCGAAAAACGATTTCTTCAGCTGTATTTTAAATAATTTTTGACAGAAAAATTTAGATTTATGAACTGTTCCAAATAAAACTGTTTCTCTCTATGCTCTCTTAACTTCATGTTAGGCAAAATGGCATGATCTTGAACTTGTGACGAGCTGACTTCCTGGTAACATCTACTTACCATCATGTTATCGCTAGCTTCGTGGCCACCAACAGTAAATCTGTCTCTAATTTGATTAAATTTCAATGGGCCGTGAGAGAATTTCTTGAGCACCTAAATAAATACGCGCGAGCATTAGTTAAGGAGTGCTTAGTCCCACGATCACGACTCATTGGTCTAATGAGCATGGCCCTGGACAATATTTTGAGGTACCAGGAGTTTAATAGAAGCTGTGATTATCATTTGGTAATTGAGATGTTTTGGGTTTATGTTAGGCCAAATGAGATACTGAAAGAAATACCTATAGGATATATAAAGAAATACATATAGGAAATACCTGTAGGGTTTATTTATAAGCGTTTTAAGTAATGATTAAAGTCTGCTTCACTTTATATTTTTGACACTATAACGTCCCCTAACTTTAAGCAACGTTTATAAACAAACCCTTTGTTACAGCCCCAAAGATGAATATTCCTACGTCCATCGAGAAAATATACATTACGTCTTTGGCTGATAATCCTGGAGACTACAATATTATTCTTCTTGTTCATTGCTTGTCATTGAACCATAAATACTTTATATAAATGCAACCTCGGTAGTTTCAACAGAATTTTTAAGAATGCACGAGTAATCTCAAAAATATTCTGTCTGATTATTACTTACAAGATGAGGTACTTACAAGGCGTAGTTTAGGATTACAATGTGTCTGCATTCAAACGAAGTGCCAATAGAAACGTGTGACAATAAGTACCCACTACTATAAACCTTTGCGAGGTACTTTCAATGCCTTTGTATTGCTGTAAAGAGTTGCTGAAGGAAAAAAACAATCTACTACAAGGGGTCATTCAATATGAAACGGCCGTTTTTTGTTGTTGTAAATGTTATTTAAATTAGTGAATTTAACACACACTCTGCCTGGCATAAGTCTACTTCATTATAAACTTCTAGTTAACGGTGTTCTCTATTGAAATACCTCCACTGGTGCAATACGTAAAAAAGTGTCGGTCTTGAAAAAACTCGAACTTTCTGATCAATCTTGTATACGCTGTAACTTTTTTACGCAAAATACGCGCATTGACGTGGAGTTGCGGACACCAGCCCGTATTACCTATTACCTATACGCTGTAACTAGAGGACAACTTAATAGTTGACAACTCCATTCTGTATCTCATACCATTTTTCTATAAAAGACTTATTATATATTAAAACGGCTCTTCGTGTCTTCTTATGTGCCCGCATTGATGTTCTCAACTACGGGTTTTGATGCGTCTTTCACCAATATTTAGAGATTATATTCTGGAAGGTTTAAGTGTATAATACATTAGTATTAAACTTACAAATAATATAGAAATCATACGAAGCAGGGCCATCTCGCTAGTAGAAAATGAAGAACCCACTCAACATTAGCCAAACACCGCGAATTCTTGTAAATCTAGCACGGAGTACATAAGTCCGCTCCGATTACGCACGGCTGCGGCAAACGGCGCGTTCACCGCACCGCATCGCCTCACGCCAGCGGCTGCCGCACCGCTTTGCCTCGCACCAGCGGCCGCCGCGCAATTATGTAAATACACCTACGAACGCTTTTGTTTTTACACTTAATGATCTGTGGAAAATCGGAGAAAATGTTTCTGTTTTTAAGTGTTTAGGTTTGTTTTGTAACTTTGTAAGTACAGTTGGAAATATTTACTGCATTACAGACTTGAATGTTGTTGCTGGATAAATTAAGTCATTAAAGCCTTGGTTGGTGTCAGAATCAAGTCCTATCCTGAGATTGCATCACTTGATCACTGAATTATTTTAAGCTTGAAGTAATTACAACATTTTACATTTCATATTAATTTGCCGAGGAACGTGTAGGTTAACGACTACTACTACTACTCGACTAAAAACGAATACCTACTCGTATATCAATAAAATTTCAAGAAAAAGAAACATTTCTCATTCTTGAATAACAACTCGGGCGATAAATATTGTGAACACTACAATGTTCCGCATGTTACCTTTGGAATTTTTTTCCAAAGGTAACATGCGGAACATTGTAGTGTGACCATCAGTTGACAGTTATTGAGAATATGTATTCTTAATCTGAATTACATAAAAAACGCACATTAATTTGAAAATCTCGGCTCTTTGATAACGTATTTCATTTAAGATGAAATCAATCATCTTAGAGGGGCAATTCTCGTAATTTTAGGAACGTTCACAGACGGATCTTAGTCTCAGTCTGTCAAAAAGACTTCTAATTTCCCTACTTTTTTGACGTGTGTTTGTCGTCGATATGAGATTACGACTAGCTTTTGAACGTTTTAAATTACGAGAATCGGCCTTCAGGGAGTCGCCTACAAGTACAAATATTAGTACATAAATAAACTAGACTATTATATTATAGTTCCTCAAAATGAGGCATTTTCCACTAGTTTGTGTCACCTATAAACCTCAGATTTTCAATTAAACGACCTCACCTTAGCCGTTCGGTTTCCATCGCCACAATTCACTTCGTCACGTTGTCACAGTGCAAACAGCAGCGTTGCATGTCCACTGCGACTTTTTACTAGTGGCTGGGACCTTGTACATTGATCGAAAGGCAATGGACCACTCCATTACCTTTCGCTCACATCACTGCCTTCTATAGGTATTAAGATTACCACTTGACTATGTGTGGTGACATTGGTAAAATTTAGGTACCTGTTACATGTTGTGGGTTTGATTTCCTAGCGCTTCATGAGACTTTTCTTTGCAGTCCACGCGTGTCCTTCACATTATAATTATTGTTTTACCAAACGAGCTGTTGTAGAATATCACTTCTTTTTTTGGCTTGAGAAAAGAAATGTTCCACAAGACTGCCTTCTTGTACAACTGCGTTTGTATTTTATTTGTTGATCTTATTATTATTTCGAAGCTTGGGTAAAAGCATCATAATAACCGTGATGTATTGTACACGTGTATCGTTTACATAAATATTTCATTATTTTAATAAAGTGATTTTTCAAGTATGCCGAAAACGAATGCAGAATATTGTTAACCCTACAATTCTGCTACTCCTGAAATTCTACATTCATCTCATTATCTTGAAGTTAACCTTTTTGAAGGTTTCACTTCTATTGCGCGTGAACTGCACATATGTGTTTCTTTATTGTTTATATGCTCTCTTCTACCTGTGAAAACTTGAAATTGGCCTTATTTTTGTTACTTTTATTCGTACAAAAATGTTTAGCTGTAAGTTTTCCAAAAACTCTAAAATAAAATAGGCATGTTAATATTCAGGTTTATGAAATCTGTGACCACCTTCCACCAGTATATCGATAGAGTCTAATTCCAACAATGCTCACCATCACGTTTCCTCAACTAACCGATCGACAATTTCTCAATAGCATTACATCCACGAAGTTGCCACCCATTTCCAATCACACTGGTTTCACTGAGAAAGACACTCAACTGATCCAGCTGACGTTGCATTCTTGTTACCTCGCCGGAGGAGCCCTGTTCTGCGGCCACGGGCAGGTGTCGCCCGAGTTTGCGGTTCGGTCTCACTTTTACGACGTACTTTAACCGTTGCGATTTTCTTCTTTAACTACTTTTTTTTTCTGTGGCTTAAGGTTAAATAAAGAAAGTGTTGTTGCCTTTGAAATTTTTAGAATTGTCAAAAAAATGCGTACCTTACTTAAACTAACTTAATTAATAGTTAGGTGTTTAATAATGCTATATAAGTAAGCAATTTAATATTAATATTTAATCTTAATAAAAATCGAATAGTTTAGGATTTGAGAAACCATTAATTAAATAATA
This sequence comes from Eremobia ochroleuca, assembly GCA_949629135.1. Taxonomy (NCBI): domain Eukaryota; kingdom Metazoa; phylum Arthropoda; class Insecta; order Lepidoptera; family Noctuidae; genus Eremobia; species Eremobia ochroleuca. The sequence goes on from OX451389.1 coordinate 22,335,092, forward strand.
CTTATTAATTTAACTCATCATGTTGAGTAGCGGATGTTTCAGGTTAAAAATAAAACAAAATTGTCATTAACATAAATACACTAAGCGGTATACTTTATGTAATCCGCGTTCTCGTTTCACGTGAAACTACTTTGTTTCCGTAGAGCTTGTACAAACGCATACGCTACTTGTTCCGGCAAAGCTCCGAAGCCGAACTATGCAAACGTAGATAGTTCGCATCAAAGCTTTTTAACGAGACTGTCGGTTTACTTTGCATTTGGGATTAACACCGGCTACAGGATATATTTATAATAGTACATGCAATTAAATATAGGACCGCATACAATTTTAATAGAAGTTGAGTATTTGAGTACATAATGCTTTCTCCGGTTGCTACGGCATAGCCCGTAGCACCGCTGCAACAGCTACGACGTAGCTGATATTCAACTCACTACGCGTTGTGTATACATTTTTGACCAAGTTGGGCAGTATATTTATTTATTAATGGTTATCTATGGCAACAATTTCATACCTTCTCATCATATTATAAGTGATTATTGTTTTAAATCGCTGTGAAAGAATTTTCCAATAATGTAATTTTACACCATATTGAAAATTTTTACTTTATCTTCCTCCCTAAATAAAATCTTGAAATCTAAAGCCCGGCCTGAAAGAGCTCGCATCGCCGCTGTTTCAACTGAAGTCCGCGTGACACGTAAACTCTCTCGGAGCAGACACTAATGCACCGCTAACGGCAGAGCTATATGAGGAAAAGTGTTTGTGGAATTTGCGGTGAGGAACTGTGAGACTTAAATAATTGGTGTGGAGTATTTTATCTTGCAGTGCACTTTATGGCTTTGTTGTAAATGCGTGGAAATGAGTAGTGTGGGGAATGTCTAGGCATAAGGGAGTTTACTTGCGGAATGGGAATCCTGATTATGCGCTTTAAAATTATTTCTTGGTAAACTGTCCTGAATTTTAAATTTCTATGAATGTGAAGTGTTAGCCAATAAAAAAACTGTCGAGCACGAAGGACGGGGAAGTCAAAGTAGAGTTTGTTGGTTAGGTAGCAGGATTGGTGTCTAGAAAGGCTTCTTGAGCATTACTTTAATGTTCCTGGGCGGACTTAGGGGCAGCCTTTGCTCAGCTCTGGGACATTATAGGCTAAAAAAAATTTACAACATTATTTTTAGTACATGGAAAACCCGCAACACGTGTCTAGTATTTTTATGTAAAAAATCTACGTACCAAATTTCAAAACTGTGTCATGAAAAATCACGAAGCTATAAGCTTGTTATGTTACCTGATTGTCCGTACAAAAAGTTGGTTACCAATTAACACGCGCCGTCGGTCGACCGGCGGCGTGTCATGTGTTGTGCGCATATGATTGCGGATACCTACTTAGTGTCGCTCGGTGTCCAACTTGTTACCATTTTTAAATATTTTTGGGATTATAACATGGTGTAAAAATTATTGGGATCGATTCAGTTACTTATTCTGAACAAACTATAAACAGGATTGCAGTATACTAAAAATAATGTTGTATATAAATATTTGAAATGTCAGATGTGATTCTTTACTTATTGATTAATATTTTGGAATAATTAATAAATCGGCTTAAGTTGTGAACTGCCTACTACCATCTTTCATCCACATACATATTATTATCTACTTGAATAGGAAATCAATTAGGTACTTTCAAACTGCTTACAAACAAAAATGTACCCAATACAGACACTATTTTAAATGAGCGTAAACTGTAACAATAAGATAATCTTAATTTTCCTTTACACTGTACATCAGCACAAAGTTGATGGTTATATGTTATTCTAATGGTCACAGTGATAACGACCAAGTGTTTGATGCAATGCGAACACAATGAGCGCTGTTATCATTAACAGTGAGTGGAAATAGGCTTTGTGGCGCAGATGAACTTAATTGTCAACTATTAGGTTTATGAGAGACCATACTCGTAGATAAAAAATAATTTACCCATAAGTCTTTCCCTTGCATAAACTAGATCTTCACTACATTACATCAGACGTAGTTTTTTCCATTTAATATGTAATTCTCAGAAGCTGCGCGGGCTGCCGGGGCCTCAACAGTTATAGATAATATTCTCGACCGTTTTAGATCAGCTTCTCTTATGTGCTTATCATTTTTTTTATACAAAATAACTTTCAACTTAATTCACACGCTATGTTTATTTATTTATTTACTTCGGGAAAATAAACAGTTACACAAACATCGTAATAAACAGGTAGTGAGAAAAAAAGACATTACATATGTGTAGCTCACGACGCTATCCACATCTTAAATACTACAAAATTATTATGGAATTACTATTTTATATCATTAACAAGATAGACATAAGAGCTTAGGCCAAGATACCAAGATTATTTGTTTCACACCTACACTGTAAAAAGTTACAAGACAGGTACGCTCCTTAAAGCAACGTCAACAGTTTCATTAATAACCACTTCTTTGCAGCCTACGCCGTAGAACAAAAACTGAACAAAGTCCTTCACACAAGTCTAGACTGAATTTAATAAAAAAAGGTTAAAAATGAAGAACAACTGAAGCAGCTGCCCTTAACCAACAATGCATGACTACGTAACTATAAGTTAATTTTTCAGTTTTATTTTTGTTTAGTCTCACTATTTTTAAATTCCGTTTTACTACCTTTGCTTCTTAAATTAAATATTACTATCGCATGTTTACCTTATATACACAACACACGAACACACCACTACATCATCTTTACAACTCATTCACAATACCCTACTACACACCTAACATTCATACAATCACTCAATCATTTCAATAATTGGTTTGAACAACCACTCTGTGGCCTTACATGGTGTCTCTTCACTTCCTTGGCTTACCGAAATAATATACAGAATTGTATCTCAATGCAGTCACAATTAAACTTATTACTCTATGGAATACTAATAACCCTTGCTGTCACCACAGTTTTGGCCTTATTTAAAACATTTCAATGGCTGATGACATTAACCAAGTAATTGACAATATTGACGAGCTCTCTGTGTCAATAACCCATACATGTACACCTGAAGATACTCATTCGATACTATTGCACCCGCACAAGTATATAAAAATTTTGTCACAAAATATTCGATCTATTACTCGTAACTTTTTAAGTCTTCAAACGCTCCTACACCGTATATCCTTTGACTGCGAATTAGTCGTACTTACCGAATGCTGGCTACCTTGTGCTAGTAACTATAATATTCCAATCATGCAAAACTATAATATATTTATGACTACTAAACATAAAAATCAAAGTGATGGTGTTGTGGTGTATCTCAAGTCAAACTTGTTAGCTACCTGTGAAGAACCAGACCTTTACCAATCAGCCTCTGGTCTTATTATAAAAATAGGTTCTGAGGTAGCGATAGTGTGCATATATCGATCACCATCTGCTGACTGCATACGCAGTTTTATAGCAGCCCTCAATAATGTTCTCTCTTCGCTTCACGCATTCAAATCTGTAATAATAACTGGTGATTTAAATTTAGATATAAAATCAAACACATCTGACAAGCGTTCTCATGAATACTTGGACTGTCTTGCTTTTCATGGTTACCTACCTGCCCATGTTCTTCCAACCAGAGGTGATAACTGTCTAGACCACACGATACTAAGAACAAAGTGTCCCACTCGTACATTCGTCTATAGTTCCACAATTACCGATCATTTCTCCACCTTAGTATGCATCCAAAACCAAGATTTGAAAATAGCAGCTTGCTCTACAATCACGAAAATAGACTATGAGGGTCTTGATGAAAGTATAAGGCAATTAGATCTTATGCCTCTTTACGACGAAAGAGACGCTAATACTGTTACTGATAAACTCATAAAACTTATTAGTTCTGCCATTTCAGATAATACGATTATCAAAAAAGTTCCCCCTAAAAAAACGATTTTAAAGCCTTGGATTACACCTGGCTTATTGCGGTGCATTAGGAATAGAGACGCGCTTCATAAAAAAGTAAAAAAATCTCCAGAGAATGAAATAATTAATATTACTTATAGGAGATACAGAAATCATTGTGTTAGTATTCTAAAGAAAGCTAAAAGACTGTATGATACTAAAGAGTTAGCTAAGGCAGGTAATAACCCAAAAACCTTATGGGATACCATCAAACGTGTAACCAATACTAAAAAAACTAAAACCACAGCTACACAATTACTTTCATTGTCACTCTCACCTAAACAATCATGTAATAGCGTTAATTCGTATTTTGTTAATATCGGCGAAAAGCTTGCCAATGACATTATAAAAGATAACGGCAATCAAGTATTGGCTCTGCCACAACCTTTACACAATCCCTCAACGGCTTCTTCATTTGTCCTAGACCGTGTAGATCCTGAAGAAATTATTACTGTCATTAAGTCGTTGCGATCTAATGCTGCTACTGGTTGGGATGGCATCTCGCCTTACTTTCTAAAAAAATACGCAAATATCCTGGCACCTGTCCTAAGCCATATTTTTAATATATGCTTCGATACCGGTATTTTTCCTACATCCCTTAAAAAGGCAATAATTCACCCTGTCTTTAAGGGAGGGGACGGGAAGGTGCCCAGTAATTACCGCCCAATAGCCATTCTGAGTGCCATGTCAAAGGTTCTCGAACGCCTCATCAATAAAAGACTGGTTAATTACCTTGAACATTATCACTTAATATCTTCGCAGCAATTCGGCTTTCGCAAAGGTAAATCCACCACAGATGCAGTGCAAGATTTGCTTAACCCTAGATAACTAAACATTCGTCCGTTCGACGACCCACCTACTCGCGAATCTTGTGCTCGTGCAGTTCTAGGTGGCCCCCCCCTGCGCCTCTTTGTCTACCTTCCTAAAACACGTAAACAGTGCACCGTGTGACGCGGAAGTGATTGCACGATAATTAGAACAGGAGATGTGACCATAGCGTCGTCCGCTCGACGAAAGTTTAGTAACAACGAGGTACGTATGTGTTGATCTTTGTATTTTATTTTTCTGAAATATTTGTTCATTTTATTGTTTATTTGTTTCTGGATTGTTTTCATTTAGTTAGTAATTATGAATAATATTTATTTTATAAGTGAAAAGTCCGAATGTGGGTACTTTTTTTATAGAAATGTAATTTTGTACGTTTATGATATCTAAACGTATCATTATATACGTTGTTTATAGTTACGATTTTATTATTTTTATTTTAAGATGGACTTACGAGGAATTGAGGAGCAGATTCATCAATGGCTGGAGCGTAGCGACACAGACGAAGATGAGGAAGAAACTCGGGATTCAGAATCAGAAACTGAGGATATTTTGGAAGAAGAAATACACCGGTCTACCAGCAGCGATTCTGACTCTTTTCACGAATCTTCTGGGTCAGAAGAAGAAATTTTAAGGCCAGGTAAGAGACAGAGAGCACAAATTATAGATTCCAGCGAATCTTCTGAGGATGAGAGCAATGTTTCCACGCCCAGCACCCGAAACCGAAATGCCCCTGATGCTCGGATTATTCAACCATCTTCTAGATACATTTATGGAAAAAACAAACATAAATGGTCAACCCAACCTAGACCTGCTACCACGCGTACTCTAAGACGAAATATTGTTCATTTTATACCAGGACCTAGAGAAAACGCTAGAGAACTAGAAGAGCCGATTGAATTATTCTCCTTGTTTTTGAACGATGACATGCTGAATCAAGTGGTGATGTTTACTAATGCTGTAATCGAAATTCAAAAATGCAAGTACAAACGTGATTGGTCCACTATATCTAAAACTGATTTGCAAGAACTGAATGCTTTATTAGGTTTGTTGCTCCACTCTGCAGCTACTAAAAGTAACCATTTGCCGACTCGAATTCTGTTCAATGCGCAACGGTCAGGAAATATTTATAAGGCTTGTATGAGTGCAGAAAGATTTAATTTTCTTATAAAATGTGTCCGATTTGATGATAAGCAAACAAGAGCTGAAAGACAAAAAAAAGATAGGTTTGCTCACATTCGAGATCTGTGGCAATCAATGATTGACAATTTTCAAAAGTGGTACACACCAGGATCGTATATTACCGTTGATGAACAGCTTGTTCAGTTTCGTGGAAGATGCCCTTTTAGAATGTATATACCAAACAAACCTAACAAGTATGGAATAAAAATTGTAATGGCTGCAGACGTAAGCAGTAAATATGTACTAAACGCTATACCTTACTTGGGCAAGGGCACCGATCCACAGAAACAACCTTTGGCAACGTTTTTCATAAAGGAAATTACCTCAACTCTCCACGGATCTAATCGTAACATCACTATGGACAACTGGTTCACATCTGTACCTTTGGCCGATGAGCTTTTGAAAGCACCTTACAATTTAACTTTGGTTGGTACTCTAAGAAGTAATAAGCGCGAAATACCCGAAAAGCTGAAAAATTCGAAGTCGCGCGCAATTGGAACTTCAGTATTCTGCTTCGACGGTGATAAAACATTAGTGTCATTTAAGGCTAAGTCAAACAAAGTGGTATATTATGTTTTATCGACAATCCATGATCAACCAAATATCAACGAAAGTTCTGGAAAGCCAGAAATTATTCACTGTTATAATAACACAAAAGGTGCTGTAGATACGGTTGATCAAATGTGCTCCAACATATGTACCAATCGTAAAACCAAGAGATGGCCGATGTGCATATTTTATAATATGCTAAACCTATCTATTATCAATGCATATGTTATCAACGTATCTAATTCTTTGCGGAAAAAGAAAACACCTTTGCATCGGCGTGATTTTGTGTTGAAGTTAGCCGACCAACTTATGGAGCCATGGTTGAGGCAAAGATTTCAAACTGTTACTTTGAGGCGGGACATCAAGGTCATGATTCAAGACATTCTCGGTATAACTCCGCCTGAAGATGCTCCAGTTCCTTCTGCGTCAAATGTGCGTAAAATTTGCTACCTATGTCCATTTAAGGCCCGCAGAATGACCAAACACCGCTGCATCAAATGCAAGCGATACATTTGTGGACCTCATAATATCGATATGTGCTGTGGCTGTGTGGAATAGTTTTATGTTACTGTTTTGATTATTTTTTGTTTAGATATGATCCAAAGAATGTACCCATGTCAGAAGTTCCTATGATTAATAAATACTTTTTCCAAAAAATGCATTTAATTTGGCGTAGTCGGTTCGACGAATGTGTAGTAACCATGTAACAACGAAACTAGTTTAGTTCTCTAGGGTTAACAATGTCGTGCATAACTTAGACAAAAACAAAAGGGTATTAACTATGTTTATAGACCTTGCGAAAGCTTTTGACACCGTTCCAATTTCTATGCTCTTACTAAAACTGGAGGGGATTGGTGTCAGGGGCTTGCAATTGGATCTTTTCCGAAACTATCTCTCGGATCGCACTCAAATGGTTAGTATAGATACCCATAAAAGCGAAGAGCTTCCCATCTATTACGGAGTGCCCCAAGGAAGCATTTTGGGTCCGACACTTTTTCTAGTTTTTATAAACGACCTATGCAACCTGAACATTACAAATGCTAAGATAGTAACTTTTGCGGATGACACTGCTATAACCTTTGTTGCTGACACCTGGTCGGAACTTGAGCACATTGCACAGTCTTGTTTCAACAAAACCCTAAATTGGCTCTATTCTCACTCACTAACACTCAACACCTCCAAAACTAACTTTATCACGTACTCAATAAGTCCCGCCACTCAGCCAAGATTTCCATTATCTATTAAAGCCCACAAATACAGTTGTCTACAAGGAAATGACTCTTGCCTCTGCCCATCCCTAAATGTAGTCGATCATATCAAATATTTGGGAGTATATATAGACAAAAACCTTAATTTTAAAACTCAAATTAATCAACTTACCAGTAGAGTCCGCAAGTTAATTTATATATTTAAAACCCTCCGAAGTATCGCGAACCCAAATGTTATACGTGCAGTTTATTTTTCCCTGTGCTTATCTATTGTTACGTACTGTATCACCTGCTGGGGTGGTGCTGCGAAAACTGTACTAAAACCACTCGAGATTGCACACAGAGCGGTATTGAAAGTAGCTACTTCAAGACCCTTCATGTTTCCTACTGATCTATTGTATAGTAGTTGTAATGTTCTTAACGTCCGACAACATTTCATCCTTCAAACAGTTCTCCTACAGCACCGTAAAACCCCTTATAAAATAGTAACTAAGCGTAGGAAAGACTTAATTTGCACTCTTCCACAAGTACGCACATCATTTGCACGTAGATTTTGCAACTGCTTAGGCCCAACTCTGTACAATAAATTTAACAAATTCTGCTTAATCTACGGACTATCTTACTTTAAATGTAAAAAAATCCTACGTTCTTTTCTTCAAAATAAAAGCTATGACGAAACAGAAAACTATCTCACTAGGTGTCAGTGACAGATCAAATATTACCTCACTCAACTTCAATCAAAACGCACACACACTCTCTATTTCACTACATTACATACACACTCACACACACGCACATACCACTTACACACACACACAGACAATCACACACACACACACACCAGCACGTATTCAATTATTAAAAAAATATTGTAGTATAAAAGAAAAAATATTGTACTAGTTTTTTGTAACTTTTGTAAGGGACAGGGACTGTTAATCCTTAATACAGGTTATTCTGTAACCTAGCTAGGAAAACAGAACTTCACCCACCAGATTGTGATTGACATTGTACAAACCTATATTTGTGTAACTCTGTGTATGCCTCATATACTACAATCTCCTTTTTATGAAATAAATTTATTATTATTATTATTATTATTAATAATTTTCTGCCGCCCACAAAGTTAGAGCCACGGAATAAGAACCAAATGGAATATTCATGGAGCCATTTTTTAATTTCAACTTACTACGCTGTTTTGCTACGTCGTAGCACATCCGTTGTAACAGATAATGTCGTGTGGGATGGAGAAATAGCAGAATTAGGTTAGTTCATCACTTATTTATGACCCGGTATTTCACACATTTTACACACTAAATGATGACTGATGAACAGTAGTTTCATTATTGCAGATAGCACTCATCTAGGTCACAATACTGATGAGTACTCCATTTAGAAATAACTCTGATATAACCAGTAATTAGGTAGGCACTGTGAGTGAATCGGGGCGTCTCACGTGAAACTGATGTTCGCACTCATTACTCAAAGTCACTACAATAGATTAGGTAATGTTATTTTCAAAGTTTTAGCGACGCTTGTTAACGGTGAGTGTTGCCTATATACTAGGTGTTATAGATTATGTTAATATTTTTACTTTTAAATGTAAATAGTGTTTTGCTAGACAATAATTTCCTAAATACATGGCTTCACACAAAAAAACTGATCTCGTATCAGAACAAGCGAAATGAGTATTGATATCACTTGATCGCTCCGAATGCGCCAAACCTGCCCGTGGCTTCATTCGCGTGGATTTCAGAAAACATTTCAGTGACATGTACTGCCGGGACTCAATGTACCCTCTGTGTAGATCCGGGCGTACGTCCACGTAGATATTGTAGATATAGTTTGTAACTATATCTACAATATCTACGTGACACTCGCCAGTAAAGCTTCCAGTCGGTATGATTTTTTTCCAACAGCTTTAACAACCGTCGTCATACCTATTTCAGACAATTTACACAAAACTTTAATAAATAATACATCTTAACGTTTCTCGTGAATCATTCCGTCTATTCGTGAAATTTGTATGAAAATACGGTATTTTTGAGTGATCGCATTCAGACAGACACAGACAGACGCGACGGGGGACTTTTTTTTTATAATATGTAGTGATTTCAAAATGGCTACTCATTGAGCCTGTTTTAATTAATGCTATTATAAAAGAATAATAACTCGTACAGTAGTGAATATTTGTAAAACTTGACTATCTTAGCGAGCGGGTCTAATACCCCTAATCAAAAACCAATAATTGTTAAAACAATTATAGCTAGCACCTTGACAACCATTTCTTGGAAACGCGACGCGAACTTTATCATCTCCTCGTGAAACCGATTCCATAATAACAATAATAATGGCTTTAACATTGCCCTGTGTCTCGGCTGACACACTCGAACACACTCGCCTACACACAAGTGACAAACAACGTTACACGCTTGAGGACCAATGGGCCCGGAGACGTAATGAGGGTAATATTACTTACACAGTAATATGAAGCAACTGAAGTGGTTCGTGTTGTGGAAGAAATGAAAAATTGGAGAATGCCGTCATGTGTTTTACGAAGTATTTAGACAAAGCGCCCACAAACTGAGAAATAAAAGATTCGAACCCTTATCTGAACTGATTCAAATATATATATATTTTTCTCAACAAGCTCCCACTCAGCTGGAGTCACTCGCAGCAGATGATCTGTTAATGTTACTACAATTTCCGCTTTACACACAGCTATAATTTAATTTAAACTTGCCCACACACAATAAACACCCTTTCAGTCCCAGCAATACGTGTTATAATCCCGAGACAAAAGCTTCAATTATATCGTTATAGATCTGCGGTCGCCTGCGAGGCAGTGTAAGTGAAATTTCATTACGTTTCAGTAATTGGAACACTAGACAATTCCGTCACGGTCTAATGCTCTTGATTATTAGGAATGTTCAAATTAAAGATCGATAAAGTTTTAATGGATATATTGTAGAGTTACGTCATTATTGGCGGAAGGTATTGATCACTGATGGAAAAAAGGGTCGATTTTTGACTTATAACGTTACACAAAGAGGATTTAGCGCGTCAATTATTTTGTGTAATCTAAGGTACGTGTGTTTCAAACAGTTGTAGGGTAAGAGTAGATAGCAAATGTTTTTTTTTTACAAAAGGCGTAATAATAATAAATTCGTTATGGTGTTCTCATTGTCAAGAACTAAGTCTTGTCTATACGTAATTATATTGTTTAAAAAACCATAATTAATCAAACTACCAATAATAATACAATTTTCAGTAGTTTTCATATACTGGAAGTACATAACCAAGCTTATAAAGTAATAACCTACTCACAAACCCGCACTATCAGCACAATAGCACTACGTGTCACTAAATAGTGGCACTTAAACAATTTTCTGTTGCGAAACCACTTCGTCCTATAAAACCCTTGACTTGATAAAGTACCCGTCACGCGAAATAAGGGTAAATAAGAATATTTGACCTTATTTACCCCTAGCGAGATGAATTATATCATGAGTACCTGCCCACTACCTACACTTAGACGTAGCTCAGAAGGTACATTACGGAAACTCATTATGGAAGACTGACAGGTTTAGCAGCTTCCTCTTGAGCAACAAATATGTATTCTAAGTACGTTAATTATCCATTCTGTCCTGAAAGGTGATTTTGTCCATACTAAATATTATAAATACAATAGTAACTCTCTCGTCTATCTGTCTGTTTTTTCTTTTTGACATCTTCACGCCTCAACAGCTGATTTCAAAGTTTGGCGCAAAGGTAGGCCATGACCCGGGTTAGGACAAAGAATCTTTTATCCCGTTAGTACGTTCCCGTGGGAGATGATTTCCGACCTCTATGCGGACGAAGTTTCGGGCAAAATCTAGTGTAAAATATATTAACTAATAGCTTGACTTGTGAAAGAATATCAACTATTAGCTTGATTTAGCAAAATATATTAACTAATAGCTTGACTTATAAAAAAAATTATTGCATAAGCTTGTGCGATTCAATAAGCATCTGCCGTCCCATTGCTCTGAGATCAGCAGTCAGTATAGTCATCGTTTAGAAGAAGTTTTTATATGCCCTTTATAAAAGTCTACCTGCTGAGTCTAGCTATCTAATTCAGATCCGTAATGCGTAGGTCATGTTTATGAACTGGCAAAAGAAATATATGTCTTGTGGTTTCGCGAATACTAGTGAATGAAAAAATAATGTCTGAGGAAAAGGTAATAAAAGGTGCGGAGTTGAGAATAATACTTACGCTTCATAAGATTTGGAGGTAAATAGTAATCTGTTTTTATCTGCACTATCGCGCAACAGAAATCCGTATCTGATTGTGAAATCAATGGGTTTTCTTTAATGTGGGTCCTTCGTGTTATAATAATAACAATATAAAAATGTATTTATTAGACCAAAAAAAAAATCAAGTTACACAATTTGTCTTAGCTACTTATAATTACGCTTAACAGTTACAATTGTGTCTAATTATTAGCAACTGCTGCCGAACTAGGTTTATAGCCTGTTTACGCACGCAGCGCCTCAAGCCTTCGGACTGGGTATGCAAGTATGAGCTTAGTAACAAAAGTAAACAGTTTATTAAAATATGAACATAATTATTTCAAAAGAATGAAAGGTTGCTGCGTGATAAAAACGTTTTACTGTGGAGTTGGTTGCGTCGCTTCTTCTCAGCTTTAATACTAGAAACTAAAGGATGGGCGATTTTACACCATGATTTACCTGTCAATTCCTTTCCTACCCTAGCATTATACGTAACCAAAAAATGGATGAAATAACTACAACTTCGATCGCGAATTTTCCCACTCAACACTTCGGTACGAGTATCAATCACAAAATAACGGGTTACAAAAAATATAGTTCGTTCGCATTTTAATGGTTTTTACCAATTACCTTTAGAGTATCTGCTGTAACAATCTGACGACCGACACAAATACACTGCCCGGAATATACGAGCAATGTGACGTGGGCACTGTGCAAAATATCCGGACAAAGTGACGGACTTCCCGTAAATGAAGCTTCCGGTAAAACATTGCCTTAGATTGCATTGGAGATAACGGTTGATGGCGGGACCAATTTGGGAGATGTTTTATACATTTTTGATAGCACTGAAAAAAGTGACGTCAGTTCTGTTATTTTCTATGAAAGGAAATTGTTTACAACATGGTTTTAGTAGCCAATTAATGGAATCGTTTAATGAGCTGTTTTATGAGATATTTCTGTTTTTTGTTTCTCTATTCCTATCTAAATCGATTTCGTCTGAAACATTTACTAAACAAAATAACTTTCCATTTATTATTTCAGTTTACAAAATTTTAGGGTTATAATTTTATTTCTGCAAAGACTAACGCCTTTATTACAAACCAAGGTTTTAGTTTAGACCCAGGTTTACTATTGACCCTTTTTTTTATTTTGATTTTGTTTTCCCGACACCGTTAAAGTTCTAAATGCAAAAATTGATTTTAAAACCCATTCTAACTTGTCAATTTTGAATTAAGACCTTTACGATCGTCGAACACAAAAACTAGTATCGCGGGTTCAAGCTTAGACCAAAGTCAGAATAATTAGTTTTGTTACAAGACGTTAAGGGACTTCTTTGCTCTACACTTACACCTACGAGCGTCCTTGGTAAGCAAACAAGCACCATGTTTCGCTACTGAGATGTATTTAGTTAACAAATTCTGCTTTAAGCTGCAAGCAGGGTCAAGTCGCTGTAAGTAGTGAACAGAGCTGTGAGTAGTGGTCTTTTGTGAACTTAGTCCGTTAGTAACACGCGTTACACTTACTGCGATGTTTTTCAAATATAGTACTTGGAAACAGTTATGTGATACGATATTATGGAATATTGTTAATAATAATTATTTACTATCGAGAAAATATTATAAACACGAAAGTTTGTCGTCCAACTTGATTTCATCAGATGGACCACGGACTTGTTTGCCAAACTGTTAACGTTAAAAGCCATTATTGACAGAATTCATTACACAATATGTCATAATTCAACGTAAATTCATTGTTAATAGAATAAATACATTTTATAATTGATTGAATTTTATGAACGCTGTCCGGTTAACAAACGTTGTCCGGTTAACAAATTTCACCCGCGCCTCCTTGCCTCCCCCTCCCATCACACAAGTCGATAGGGACATTAATTTTGTCGTAATGATAAAAACCGATGTAAGTCTCTTTCCATAGAATTTTTGACATTACATCTAAACATAATTGAAGACATTTCAACAACTTCTGACACTGTCCTTGGCACTCGTGACACTGTCTTTGACACTCGTGACACTGTCGTCGACACCTGTGACACTCTCGTAGACACTCGTAAAAATAGCGTAGACACTCGTAGATATCTTAGAATTAAATTAATTAAAAGTTAATTTGCAGAGTTCAAAATTATTCATTCTTGTAAGTACATTTTTTTTTCCTAGCTTACGCTGTCCCACTCTTGCGCAAAGACCTCCCTCCATTCCTTTATTATAGAACGCATTAATTGCTCAAATAAGCATAATAACATGTAGTTACGCTTATTTGAGCAAATTATCAAATAATATTTGCCACCAATGCTACGAAAAAATACAAGGTATTAAAATTCAAAAGCAGAGAAACTCTTTTTTTTTTCAAAGTGGTGGGAAAAAAAGAGTTTTGCACGATGAGTTGCAATTAAATAGATTTCGGTGGTTTAAAACCTTTCTCGCGAAAGTCTATCGTTACAAACCAAAACTTTATTTTTTTCCAATTTTGATTCGATTCTTCGACCATTGCATCCCGATTTCATTTTACCAACCATACCTACAAACTTATCCATTCTACGCCGTCACGTAAAACCTGGGTGCTTCGGTATTTGTGAATGTGTTCTCTTTTCTATCTCCGTTCTAGATCCGATAACTTTGGTTCGAAGCCCGGCGGGAATAATCGTCCACCAACTGTACCTGTGTGGGGATAAACCGGTTAGTATAAAAGCAAACCGGTTGCTTGGCAAGCCGGCGATGTTCAAGACAAACAGAGGTTAATTACTGTGGGCCGCGTTGTGCCAAAAATATCCGGGTAGACGGCTTGTTAGGTGCACTGCGTTGGTGCGACTAATCGCTTTTCTATAATAATGTAAATAGTTCTCAAAAAAAAAAACAAAACATGACTGTCTGTCAAAGCCTATACCGCTGTACATAGTTACTTGTAGTAAGGTGCAACTAAGAGACTTTTTGGTCACAGTACACCATCTGCCAATACACTACAAAAACGTGATTTCCCAAAGGATTGGAAAGTAAATTCGAATGGAATCAGCATCGATACGTCCGCGAGAAAAAAAATGTTTTATTGGAATGATAAAGATACTGCACTTACATGCCTACTTATGGTGGTGCATTTTTGTTTTATATTTATCTACTTGTATCGTATTGCAAAGAGCATTTGGCACTAAGAAGTACAAATTTTATCTAAATAAGCATGATTTGCATCATTTCTTTTTTGTTCGCACGCACCACCTTTCGTTCATTAATATTGCGCTAGTAACGCTGTAAACAATTATTTTAAGAATAAAAAAGAAAAATGTAAACATGCTTACGATCTTTTAGTATCCTATTGTAAAAAATTCGATATTTTTATGTAAACTCAGTTTGGGCAGAAGATGCCACTCACATAAACGTTGCATAACTATCTACTAGTCACTGTTACTATCCCTCAAACAAATATGCACATCCAGCCAGACTCGCCTTTGACCAAATCTAATAGTTCCTGTTTGTCCTAACAGACATGCAAGTGTGGGGGCGTACTATTTTAGGTTCGATTTCCAATTCAAATATCCCGGAATAAATGTAAAGGAAAGTACAATAAAACATACTAAATATTATAAATGCGTGAGCTGCTCTGCCTGTTTTTTTCCTTTTCATGCAATATCAGATGAATGGATTGGCACACGGATACACATGACCTGGGTTAGGACATAGGGTACTTTTTATCCCGGTAGTATGTTCCCGTGAAATCATTGTCGACCTCCACGCAGGTGAAGCCGTGGGTAAAAGCTAGTAATATGTATTAACTGTGCATACATTTGACAGGCCTGTTGGTCTAGTGGTCAGTGGCCCTGACTCCTATGCTTAAGGTCGTGGGTTCGATTCCCACCTAGGACAAATGTTGTGTGATGAGCACGATCATTTGTTCTTTGTCTGGGTGTAATTTATCTATAATATGTATGTATTTAGAAATATATATGTATGTTTATCAGTTGTCTAGTACTCATAGCACAAGCTCTGCTTAGTTTGGGACTAGATGGCGTTGTGTGAAAGTTGTCGAATATTATTATTATTATTATTATTATTATATTATTATTATTATTATAATATTATTATTATACAACATTCAACGTATATTTATGTGTGTCTATGTATGTATGTGAGTGTGTGTGGTGGAGTAGGAGGAGCAATGAAGAACGCTTCGATGAATGATGAGATAAAATCAGTTTTTTTTACTATCTGACACTTGGTTTTAGAAAGCCGTCCAAGTGATCTAGACTTGTCTGTTAAAACTTATTCTAATACATTCAATTTAAATAGCTAATCACTTAGCTAGATGTGTGATGTTACTATCGATTCACACTAAAATCATCAGTTCGCGGTTAGGCACTGAGAGCTTTTGCGAGCTGAATTGCACTTTGTTGCTTAGTAGCAAGAGTCGCTATTTCTATTAATTGTTGCGCGAAGTGCTTCTTCTGTACTTATACTCTTTATTCCGTGCTATCAGTAGCAATGGGTTTCATTTTGACAGGTCAAAAAACATTCATTGCGTTATTTACGATGTTGAGCAGACACATTTTTCGAACATATGGAGCAATGGATTAGCAATATGTTTTAAAATTATTAAAATTGGGAGTATTAGTGTGTTACGAAATAAGGGCGCTGGATTAGGTCCCGTCCGATTGAGCGAAAAGCTTTAAGCGCAGCCGCCAATGGGCGAGGAGCATGAATTACAGCGCCGGCGTGAACGTGTTAAATCAGGATATTACAAAATCCTGGGTACATTATTCTTGTTGCTTCTATTTGTGAAACCAATGTAAAAAAAAAAACACAAATGAAGAAACAATTAAAAATATAAGATTAAAAATAAGCCCTGGCAGTTAAGAGATGACCAGTCTCAACCGACGGCGCCCCTTCACGAACGTGACGCGTAGATCAGCACCATCTAGCTCAGCCATTTTGTGCCGACTGATCCACGCTCTACCATCAGTGAGACATTGAAGTGAGCAGGACATATTCTCAAGTGCCATGCTCTTTCAAGTCAACATCAAACTATGATAATACTCGTAAATGTATCCATGGTTCTTAAATTTACAAAATTTTAAAAATGCTTCTAAATTATACAAAACAATGTACTTAAGAGATGAATAAAATTTGACTACCAAACAGTAAGAGATGTTTAATATTGAAGTATTCGATAGTTAAAATTTGATTTAATAAAATAAAAATAAACACTAAGTTCGTAATGACAGAAACACAAAAAAAAAAGGGAAGCATCTCTTCCAAATCTTGAAATTTTAACTAGTGAGTCCAGGTGCCCGTGGAGCAGGACCAGCATTAAACCTAATAACATATCAAAACATCACGCCTGTTTTGCCCAAATATTTAGGCAGAGGAGTACCTAGAACACACCTATTTCTATTAACCGATCACAAATTCAGACTGGTCTGCTAATGAGAGATTTCTGACGGAAAAACCCAGTACAACTCAAATCTCATACTAAACAGGCTTTCAGAAACCTGAATAATCTTACAATATTCTTGAACCACTCAGTGCAAAGCACTTTAGACCAAGTTAGCCGGCTAATATTGTCCTCGCCTCTATTTATATTGATAGCGTAAGGCAAACTCCATTCTGTCCCAATTCAAGTTACTCGATGTTAAATAGTGGATTGCTCCTTCCTACACATGTAGCGTATACAAAGAGCCAATCGTCCACCTTAATTGATTTACGAGCTGCGAACAATCTGGAAACACTTTAATATACTTTTAAGGGAATGTAAAACAGTAAATGGTTAAATAGCTTGTTCTTTTATTGTAGGCTAGGTTAGGCTATAGGTTTTTTTTTTATTTTAAATAAAAAAGGTTCTAGTCTTTTGCATGATAATTTCCAATGTTTTAATATGTAAATAGCCAATTAAGTAGTGTGAAATACTAATACAAATATTATTTTGTGGAACATTCTTATTTAGTTTGCAATGTGCTACAGTTTTTTCCAGGCCTGTTTGTTGGACGCGAAAGTTTTCTCAAAAAAAATCTCACGATACTAAAGACTTATATTATTATATTATAAAATTTTGTGACATTTTTGTGTTAATCGAAACATTTTGTATTATAAATATAGCCGTCGGATCTAGGTACTCGTATGTGCAATTTCAAGGTACCTACCGGGAGTCGCGTATCCTATTTTCGTTTATTCACTTTTCATCAATGAGGTTATATGAAAACATATTATTTCCGTGCAACTTCTATGCAACTGAACTACTTTACAATATATTGTAAGTATTTTATCGTCCCCTGTATTTGCATGCTATTCTAGAACAATTTCCATATTGATCAGTATCTCCCTCGGAAGTAAGTCAGCTATAGGAAAATAGGCTACGACGACGTGACCGGGGGCCGTTGATCGAATACTAGACATATATTCATACATACTATTACTTTAGGAGGTTAACAAAAAAAATCACACTTGGTGAATAATAGGATAGCTGTATGGATGATTGCTGGTGGATTGGTGATTACAAGATTCTGTTAGATTGATTCTGTAACAAAAAATATTTCCTAGAAAAAATATATGTACTTAAAAAAATTCTTGACAGAAAAAAAAAAATTTTTTTAGGGTACCTCATCTACTCGTTGTAAGCGCGACTGCTGACCGTGCGGTTCTGCTTTCGATCACTAGGTCGGGCAAGCTATTGGATTCTTCCATTAGATTTTTCTCACAATCAGTGGCAGCCCGGGTGGCCCGGGTCTGCATTTGAGCCCAGTTGTGGGATTCGAATCAAATCCTACATAATGCGCGAGTTTATTGCACGTTAGCAATTCATGGGCGCCCGCTTCGCTATACATCGCCTGCCGCTCGTAAACACGTTTTATTAAGTTGTGTAGTAAGCGAGCGTTGAATATTAAAGTACAGAGAGAACGAACGATGCATATTCAATTTTAATATGCTATGGTAGTGAGACTGCCATATTGTATGGTTTAGATTAATTAAAAAGAGATTAGGATTATTGTGTGTTCAATGAAAAGGTGGATTCAAATCGTTACTTTCCATTTCATTTCAATTTTCAGTCAGTAAAGGGTAGTAGTTTTTTAATTGTATTGCAGAAAGCATATTACGCGAAGGTGAGATGTATAACCTCACATTTGAAATAATCTGACATCTTTGTTACTGATAAATAAGAAATTGAGAAATTTATTTATTTATAACCTAACGCTTAATTATGATTAAACTCAATCAGTTTATGAATTTACGCTTTCAATTCAACTTAGTAGGTACAACAACTTAAGGTAGACTTGTCGCAGTATTCAACAAAGCGTTTTTTTTTTATTTCTATAAAACATTTCTGTCTTGCAAGTTATACATAAGTAAAAAATCTATATAAAGAAATCATAAAACAGAAAATTCCATAAAGTGCCTTTTCGTTTCAGAAGTTATACAAGATGGAGACGACAATATAACAATAAATGAAATCACTAGCAATACTAAGGCATAGGAGTATTTAGGAACTATCAAATAAATCCTAACCTTGAAATTAAAAAAGTGATTTTTTCTGACATAATTAAATAGCCTAAATGTGTAAACAAAAAAGAACATCATTTAAATATTGACTCACGCGGCGACAGCGCGGTGTCATAGACCCAACGACCATATTGTCGAAACCTGTAAAAAATGGTGTAGGTCAGTGCGCCGGGCACACCATTTTTTGCAGGTTTCGGCAACAAAGCAAAGTAGAAACAAACAAACTATTACCATACATCCCTTTCACACATACTTAATTTTCGATTGACATGAGTGCGTAACATTATTTTAAATGTTAAAAATTAAAAATAATCTCCAGTGACTAAAAATAAATAATAAAAAAATAAAAAAAACATTTACTTTTAGGATCGCAATAACAACCTTAACAATAAAAATTTCAGAGTAAAGAAAGATATTAAAAACAAAACAAAAAAGTAGATCTCATGTCGTTACGTATACAAAGTTTAATTTATTGTTGTATTGTCATCTCCACTTTGTATAAGTGCAATTGCATGCACTTTTTCGCGTATTGCACCAATGTTAAATATTCTCGAAGAGTTCACGAAGAAATTGAAATCTCGAAGTACAAAGAAGTATGTTTGTATAAATGTCTGTTTTGAACTTTTAATATAAAAGAGTCAAAGACTTATGGAGTGCAATGCTTTATTTTGTAGATATTTTCTGCAAAGAAGCTGGTGGAAGCTTGAGTTTTTATGTTTAAAGTCATTGAAGCTATTGAATATTATTGCGTTGTTTTTTCGAATATGCAAAACGACCTGGACAGCAAAATTTCCTCTCAATTAGATTTCTCCAGGTATGAAGGCATTTAAACAGAGCGGCAATTCTCGTAATTTTAAGAACATTCACTGATCTCAGTCTCAATCTCATAAAAATACCTCTTCTACTTCTACATTTTGACAAGTTTTTGACATTTGTTTGTCGCTGTGATGAGACTGCGACTAGATTTTGAACGTTTTAAATTACGAGAACTGGCCTTCAGATCAGGTACTAAATTCGTGGCCATTGTGGCTACCTAATTTATTTCCATATTATAAAGTAATAGTGGCAACATTTATATATTTCTATATAAAAAAAAATATTCCGATAACAGTTGAAAATAAAGACACAAAAGTCACAACTAGCAAACACAAATCAGTCTAGAAGTTTCTCATTATTCACAATCATGATTCTCCTGCGATACGAATTACAAATTGAACAATTTCCTGATTTTATACATCCGATATCGGCTAAATAAACAGAATTATACTTATCGATAACCAATACGTCAATTACGGACCTAATTTTAATGACTATCTGACCATTTGATCGGAGAGGCAAAATATCCCCGGGGCAGCGGGCGAGGCGCGTCCCAATCATTGGCGATAATTAGTTCGGTACCAATCAGTTCATGTTATGCTCCGTGGGGTCCGTCTATTAGTCCAGGAGACTTTCAGGTAGTGTTTAAATAATTACTTGATTAGACAAAATAATGTTGGTGTAAAAGTTCAATACTAAGATTTGAACTAAATCATTCCACTGCCTAAAAAAATTAATAAATATATTAGGCATAATATATTAGGTTTTCCCAGCGACTATTACTTCGTGATTCTATCGATTAAATTTGATTATTTTGTTTTTCTGTTCCACAAAATATCATGTAGGTACTTACTAAGTTTAATTTTATTTTTAACCGACTTCAAAAAAAGGAGGAGGTTCTCAGTTCGTCGGAATCTTTTACTTTTTTATGGATGTTCCCCGATTACTCAAAGACGGCTGGACTGATTTGAAAAGTTATTTTTTTTGTTTGAAAGGGTGTACTTTCCAGGTGGTCCCATTGTCATTAGGTCAGGATCTGATGATGGGATCCAGGAGAAACCGAAGGAATTGTTTAAATATTATAGGCACACTTATGGCGATTTGGGTATTTTTATAGTAACTCGTGCACTCGGAATGCACCATTTGGTAAAGTGGAACTGATGATGAAGACCACAGATGGCCACCGGAACTACTATAATTAAATTAAAAAAAATATTACTTACATGGCAAGTAGTGGTAATTATACAAGCTTGTGTAGGGTAGGTACCACAACTAAAAAGTGAAAAATCAATACTTTATGACAAAAAAAAACCGACTTCCAAAAAAACACTTAAAAGTGAAAGTTTTTTTTAAATACCTTAGTACTTCTTAATTGAGTTGCTATAAAAATACGACCAAATGGTCACCTAATTTGTCTTCTTGGAAAAGTTGTTAAATTCGCTGTGGACACTAAAGATGCGAGCCACGTACATAGATACGTCAACTTCTTAATTTATTGTGATCTCTTCGACACACCTCGATTTGAGGCCACGAATGAACGTGATTTATTACTGAAATTGAATTGAAATAGATAATGTAAGAGTTCAAAGGCAATGAAAATATGAGCTTTAAGTAATGAGCTGATGCGCATTATTCAAAGCGAATATTTTACGAATACTAATGACGTCAAAAATTGTAACATTCGGGTGTGTAACATCGGGCGTAACAGTCGCTCGAGTCACTAATTATGTGTACACTCGCGATTCGTCATGTGTAACACTCGCGCGTGAAACATTTGGGTCACCAAGATACAGGCTGTGTATAGTTTGGGACCTACCGATGACCTACCTGCTGTTAACTGCCCAAATCTGTGTCCAGTGTGTCTAAGTTTCCTGTTGGATAGAATTAGTATGTACTAACTATCATACATGTAAGTTAAAATAAAAGATGTTGAAAAAAAGTACTTGCGTGACACTCGATGCACATGTAGGTAATACTCGCTCAACTTGTAATTGTTCAACCATGAATCAAATTTATTTAACAAATATAAGCTTAATAAGACAATATGTATTTAAATTAAAGTCCACAAACGACCCATTCATTTACGCAAACTAATTAAAATGCGTAATTTAAATTAGCAATCAATTTCTTCAGTATTCGCTTCCTCGCTTTATTGAGAATTGACTTATGAATGGTCAATAAAGTGAGGATCGTCCATGATTGATCGAAGCATGCAAATTTGAAGCGCTTCGCTTCTGGTGAATCAATTTAATTGGTTCCGATATCTAAGTAGATACCTATACGAGTATACGTAATTACTTTAATTAATTTATTTGTGCATACAGTTTCATGGAAACTCTTGTAATGGAATCTCTGTAATAACTTATGAGAGTAATTAATTACTTTCTAGTAATAATCCTATTTATTTTGTAACTTAATATATTAATTTAACATAATATAACCTCACATTTAAAATAATAATATAAACATGTGTATGAAAAAGAAACAAAAGAATCATAGGGCGTCAAACCATACGTCCGCATCGCTGTCGACTCTCTACGAGTAGTTGATGTAATAGGTTATTTTAAGCGTTTCAATCATTCATCCATTAAAAATTATGAATGTAAAAATAACTGCCTGCCTGTTATATGTTCCCGCCGTGAGATATAGGATACTCTTCATTCAGGATATTTGTATAACAAAGATGAAAAACTAATTACATGCAGAAGAAGTCACGGACAACAGCTACACGTTTCCCGACTGCGACAAAGCCAAAGGAGGGTTATGTATGTTCGTCTATTCCCTCGTTACTGTTAAACTACTCGTCGTATTTTAATAAACAAGGTATTGATGGATGCGTCATGTGTTTCTGCAGATACATATATGACGTCACATAAAATCTAACATGGCGGCTTATAGCGGATGTAAAATGGTAATGATTTTTTATTTTTTTTATCTAATTATTTTAGCGTGTTTGGTATATAATAAAAAGTCATAAGGACTACTTTCTGAAAATAAATTGGTTATATGTCATTATTCATAGATAAACCACAAATATGAATAAAAAATATGTTTAACGCTGTTTTCAATAACACTAAAAACCCTTCTAAAATGTTATCTAAGCTGGTTGCTTGAAAGTAGTTATCAAATTCCATAGTCTCAAAATGACTTCAATTAAAAACTAAGACCCAACTACAACAAACTCTGCTCTTGCTCTCTCCTACTGCTCTCTTGAGAGGTTTTACAATGAACTTATAGTTTTTAAGCCTCCTGACCTGATTGTTATTACATAATATTACGTAGGAATTTTAGATGCATTAAATAAATCCTATTGATTGACGGTACTATTTTTCCAACTAACTGGCTAATCTATAATAATTTTATATGTAATTTTAACGCTATTATTTTAGTTGTCAAAACTTTAATATTTTGTGGGGGTTTTAAAATAAAATAGCAAAACAGAAACTCACAAGGAGTGTATCAGACATGGGAATCACAGATTTCCATCACTTTTGTATACATTGTAGGGGAGAGTCCCCTCAATAGTTTAGCAAAATTGAGCTGCATTTTGCCATTTTGCTAAACTAGTGAGGGGAATCTCCCCTACAATATATATAAAAGTGATGGAAATCTGTGATTCCCATGTCTGATACTCCAAGGGGAGTATCAGACATGGGAATCACAGATTCAGTCAGAATCTCAATGTATTTTTTTTTCTTTTTTCCTAGACTAGTCCTGATGAGTAGGCGTGAATTGGCTGAAGTGTCAATTCACGACATTTCGTGAACCGGGTGAAGTGATCACGCCACATCTACTACGCGGGTTTTGACAACTAAAATACTAGTTTTGAAATTATATAAAATTATTAATAGAATTACCATAAAAATATTATTAAAATCTCGATAATGATTGAAAATGTTTGCTTGTTCAATCCCAAGCATCAGTGGGATGACACGGACAGCTCACTCCACGCAAGTTTTCACGGTGAGATTTTTACAGAATCGACCGGTGATACCTACGTATATCGCCTACAAAAATGTAAATATTATCTTCTATAAAAAAAAAAATAAGTTTCCATTACGATATAAACCTATTTTAGACTACATACACGGCACATTGAATAAACCCTTTCCCCAATACTATTATTACTATTATACTATTATTATTATTATTCAATGTGCCGTGTATCGGTAATGTAGTAATAATAATAATAATAATAATAATATTATTATTATTTATAACCCCGGGGACAAACAGCGGTCATTACTTTTCGCTTTGTTAGCAGCGCGCTAACTTGTTTGATAACAGTTAAGAAAAAGTGCGACGTGTTCTGTTGTGTGACGTCATCGGTTGGCCATAGCTGATGTTGTCTCAAGTGTTATAAAAATTAAAACACTATGTTTCTTTTTGTGTTTTGATTTTAAATGTGAATTTATATAAATAACTTGAAAAGTACAGTAAGTCAGTCACTTAATTTAGTACCTAGTTTAAACAGTTGTATAATAATTTACTGTTGTATGTTTATAAGCATTACTAGCGCCAAGTTCGAAAACAATACACCAACTTTTTCAAATAGGTGACAATGCATGTTGGCAATGACAGTTTTAATCGATGGTAAGTGTAAGTAAACGAATAAAACTTTTAGACCGTTCATCATTTCAGCCGGAAGACGTCCACTGCTGGATATAGGTGGAGGCTTATGTCCAGCAGTGACTTGGGAGAGCCCAAGCACCTCCACTTCAACCGGTTTTGTGCTTCTCGCATTCAATGGGTTCCTGCGGCCTTCACAAGACCGTCAGTCCACCTTGTGGTAGGCTTTCCAAAGTTAGGTCGTTCACCCCACTTATAACAGCGGCATTCTCGGGAGCGGCGTCATTATAAATTTTTCGATAGTCTACTATGGACGACGTCTTAATTTTTCTAAAATTTCTTTTTTGACGTTCGTAGTGACGTGAATTTTTAATGGTGTCCCTACTTCATAACCTGTTTGATGTTCACAAACACTGTCAATAGTGACAATCCCTAGCATCAGGTGGAATGACAGCTCACTTCAAACTCACTTCACCTAAGTTTTCACGGTGAGATTTTTACAAAATAGACTGACATGGGCTTGTCGAACTTCGCGCACTGTTATAAAATCTCTCTGCATCTGTTATAAATCTTCTAGAATCTTCTTAAAAAGTCTTCTTGTAAAGTCTTCCAAAAAATTTATACTACCAACAAAAAAAAAAAAATATTACAGAACACAAAAACAACTACAATCGAAAATAGTAAAAAGTTAGAAAAATCTATAAACCATGAAAACATAAAAAAAATATTATAGAATATAATTATTTCCATTCAACAATTCCCAATCACGATCAGTCTTTTGCCTCCGAAATTAACAAAAACCTATCACCTGTCAGCTCTTCTATCGTCACCGCTAGCGCAGGCTGTACCCAACGCGCTGTTTATTAGTCTGCGCTGAATATTTAACGCGCCGCTCCACAGACTAAGAAATTATTAATCAACCAAAAACGAAAACACATTCTGATGCATCAAAATGAAAACAATTGAGATCGTTTTCATAACATTGTGCCTGTGGCCTGTGGTGACGCCACGTGTCGCCAGCTGTGTTTGAGCCCCAAGTAATGAAAGGCGAGCCTACTTCCATCAGCCGGCATAAATCCAGATTCTGGCTGAAAATCACTTTCGGAAACAGCACAATGCAGGCTTTTGAACAACGACAAACCAACCCACTCCCATCAAGAATTATTTTCATGTGAGTACTTAGATACTAGCTTTAATAGCGGCTTTAAATCATCACATGAATATTGTAATAAGATTGTATCATGAAGCTTGTAAGACTTGTTTTGCTTACTTGTTTTCTTATTTTTTTTTTAGATAAAACATATTTTTATCCATAATTTTATTATTATTTTGACTCATATTACTAGTAATACGTTGTCTAGGAACTGGGCAGGTGGATATATATTATCTTGCCATATTACCTTGCCCAGCTTAAAAACCAAATCATAGTCATCACATGAGCGCAACAACCCACTGTTCTTTGGCCAACTATACAATTCCAGCAATACTGCTTGATTGAAAATCGTCCCTGACTGCAATACTTGCAAAATAATAAGAGTAAAACGAGGAAAACAATATTCGCGATGCCAAGAAACAAACTGAATGACATGCCAAGTGACTTGAAGTGACAACTGACAGTAACATATATATTTTTTTAATAATCGATTTATGTTATATTATAAATCGAAATTAATGACCAACATCGATACTTTTGTTTTCCAATTATATGCATAAAACATGCTTGAATTGATATACGTGATTACAAATAACAGCTTTAATTGACTGTAAACTGTAGACTCTTATAAGAATGAGGAGGACTTAGTTGAACTTAAAAAATAACAATTAGAATCGATTTATAAATAACTACGAGTATTTTAAAATATACGATTAGTTGTTGGCAACACTGTGAAGGTCGAGTACTGTCAACATGTCGAAGAATAAAATTACAATTTCACTACTTTTTAAATATATTGTTCGTGGGCGCAACTTGATACAGAAGTTTAGAATAAATTAGCTACTAAAAACAAAACATGATTTTTTATTAATTTATTTCTTTTCGAGCATCGTGTCCACGCCAAGCCGAGAATGGACATTTTCCTTTAAAAAAAAAGGAATTCTGTTTAGACCCTTTTTTACATTTTACTATTTAAGAGCAAGAAGGCACCTTGTTGTTTGTTGGTATAACAATATTCTTACTGTGAGTTCTTATCGCCGTGGTCTGTCCACTGACTGCCCCATTCGCTTCAATAATAGCCTATCATGAATCGCGCCTACTTTCACTTGACATTTTTAACATCTACTTACATCTAAAAAGCTAAACAAATGCCCCCATCATTATATCATGTCTTCGTTTCCATTAGTGCGGTGCGAAATCCATATATAGTGAGGTGAAATCCACCAACACGCGTACTCGTACACGCATCATTTAGCATACACAACGCGGTGACGACCACCTCGTGCGTTAGACATTACGTAGCTTGTCGCCTCTGTTTTATTGAACCGTCATTTTGTACCGTCATTGTTCAATTCATAATTCTAAACTGCAAAAAAATTATCAATTATTTGACAAAAAAATGTTATAATAACACCCACTCTCCTATTTAGCCACATTATTATAAACTATCTACATACACAGTGCAGTGCATTCATGTTCTCTTGAGTAAAAAAAAAAAATAACTTTAATCAACGCGCTTGGCAATCGAATTGGTGACCAAAAATTTGTCGAGTATGGACATGTTCTAGTCAAAATTGATACTCATATCAACATATGAGTTATTGAATTCAGTGCCAGCAGTGTTATATTAACGAACATAATGTAGTTTTATCGTCTAAGAGTTCGCGAGTACTGCACTGATGCTTATCACGTAAATTGCTTCCTTTTGTCTGGGAAGGAAGGGTTTTGACCGTTAACTTCTTGTGCACTAGTTGTTGTCTCAAAAAACTAGATAAACATGATGACAACTAGTCAAAGAAGCTAGGTACAAAATAATCTTTGACTAAGTATAAAAAAACAATAACGTGTTATCCAAAATTTGAAACAAATTAAAGACCTGACCTGGTTTATCAACGAGCCATCAAATTGTTATTGCCTCTAAAACACATATCAATAAAGTAATTCTCGCCACCCTGTTGATAAATCTACAAACAGTTACTTACAAAAGAAACGAAGAGAACAGTTTAGTAATGCGTTTTATTTCCCTTAATTCCCCAATCATTTGCAACGGACATAAATATGTCACGTCCAAACCGCTTGTAACGTTTAACGAAAAATGAAAATAACTAAAATAACCGCTATTTTTCTTTCTTACCTAACAAATGATTCGGGGAATAAAATTTATGAATCCATAAACACGGAATGCTCTTTGGATTCCGTATTCGCGTGTCGCCCACTATGCATTATATTTTTACGACGTCTCTTCAGAAACATTTGAACTCCAATATGTGGCTAATACGTCCAATCTAAGCCGTATTATATAGGCATAAGAGTGTTTTTCCTGAGCCTAAACGTCGGAAATGGCTTGCGGTGAGAGTTTCCAAGATTTCAGAGCAGAGCCAAAATGTGTTAAGTTTTCCGTTAAAGGCATGTGAATGTCTAATATTTTGCATATTGACTTTGGTAAAAAGTAGAACAAAATTGCCTTTCCCGGCTTAAGTCGTACAATTTTAGCGAGTGATTTTCTTGAATGTTTCGTATGAGAGAGAGGACTATTGGTTTTTAATGCTTATCAAATTAAACGGGTCCGTGTCTCGGTATAATTCTTAAGTATATCATTGGGCACGAGCTTCTTTTATAATATTGAGAAAGTCCGGACTAAAGAATGAAACAACGATTATAATACTAAACTAGTTCAACAGTATCACCAGAACGTGCAAGTTAATACTCGTATGTAGGTCATTATAACAACTCTTAAAACTCGTCACAAATTAGCCATTACAAACATCAGGAAAAAAGTGCACAGCGCAGTGCACAACTCCCACTTAACACAAGCTTCCTGTTCACACAATATTTATTCCACTAATTTCCCGTTAATCAAATAAAAGTTGGCGAGCCTACTAGTAAGGTAGAACAGCCAGTTGCCGACCTACTTCCATTCGGTCTTTGTTTTAAAATTTCCTCGCCGCGCCTGCCAAATGTGGCGTGTATGGAAAACGAGGTCGGGAGCCTTGTTAAAGTTTTTTTTTTGACAGTTTTATATGGCTTCCTTTGCATTTGGATTTTTGTATATCCGTTGACGTTTTGATATCAAGCCAACATTACGTTAGGCGGCTCTTTTGCTTCTGTAACTGAAAAATAGTCCTTTGAAGTGTTTGTGGGTGATTTTATTGAAGTCTTACCATGGATGGTATTTATAAATTGTTTTTAAATAACAGCATAAGTTAACTTTACATCCAATCAGACTTCAAATTTTTACCACATTTAATATGAGCTATACTTTGTAAATTCATAAAATAAATTTGGAAACCTTTTGAAAAGATACGTGCAAAAAACTTTATTTATTATTGGTTTATCGGCCCAAACTTTATGTTTCCATAATCATGTGCACTCCCAATCCCATATCCCCGACCATTCCCGCTAATATTTTCCCATTCTTTTTCCAAGAAAACTACTGTAAAAGCAGCGCTACAGACTACGGATAGATTCCCATAATCATTTGTCCTCTGCATACGTTACCGTAAGCTGTAGTTTCTCTCAACAATAAACTTCAGTCCGAGATCCTTTTTACTCTGTGACAGTTTGGGAGCACACATGCCTTTGGAAACATGTTTATTTGATAAATTACTCGTCGTAATTAATTATCAGCGACATGTGTGAAACTAGGCACTTTTTTTAGAAGGACCACGAATAAATTGGTTTATGAATTTTGTAGTGAAGTGATACTAAATGAGCTTGTAAGGTACGGTTGGGTCAGCTGGGATTCTTGTATGTCAAAGTCCATTTGGGTGTTAACTCACATTTTCTTTTATTGATATCTCTTTGATAACCTTAACTATTGAAACCATGAATTGGGAAATAAGTAGATACGTAATTAAAAAGTGTGTTGAAGCAATCATTGAAAAATTGTCTTCAGCGATCAGAACTGAAATAAACATTGAGGATCGCTGCCCTCAATTCCCGTTATTCATCAAAACTTTTTTTTAATATTTTCCTCTTAAGTACATTAGCCAAGCAAATCTATTCGACTAGGCCACCAATAAGTTGCAGAACTTATTCCACGATAATACCAACAAACAAAACGTCCCCAGTTAATTGTTCAGCGACTGCTGGGGAGGCTCGCCGACCAAGTTCGTGGTACCTGCCGCCACAGTGTTGCCAGTATTAATTCTAATTACGCACGCGGCGCGATCCACTTCTAAACTTGAGGAATAACTCCCGGGAACTATATATTAATTAAAATCTATCGGCGACGGTGGCCACTGCGGAGGGTTGGCGCCACGTTGATGAATTTATCAAATTCACGTCGGTGATTTAGGGACGGAGTTCGTTCTGTGTGTGTTCTTTCGTGTTCATGTCATTAGTCATTTTAAGGTGTAATATTAAACCTGTAATAAATGTACAACAGCCAAAATTATGTACATCAGTTTTATTAATAGAGCGAAGTTTAGTCTGAAAACATTTATCTGGAAATAGTATAATTAGTATTCTTCAGTGCTCCAACCATACTACTTTGAAATGTATGATTTAAAGATAACAATCTTATTTATCCTCGTTTAAAAATATGTATTAGAAGATTAATGTTGCAATTGCTATAAAATTAAAACCAACGTAATACATACAACGTGTAACGTTAAATGCGCAAAACCTCAGACACCCCAACTGATTTTTAATTCAATTGACCTATTTCAGAGAGAAAATAAGTCATTAAAAAAATGTAAAGGTTTTATGTACTGTTTTAGTTTTACTGGCCATTCTGATCGTTTCTTGCGTCTGCGACGAAGCTTTACCGAGGGAGGAGTCGTCACCGGGCCGCTGCGCCGCGCTGACATTGGCCTGCTTGACCTATTAAGAAATACACACAGCAATGTTTTTAATGAATATTTTTTTGAAAAATGTGACCTATATTAAAAAGTGGTTCAATTAATTCTGCTCGTTATTCTGATCAAACTATTTTAAGGTTTTGCGCATTTAACGTTACATGTTGTATAGGCCTAAATCTAACATGTTGTCCATGCCGGTAATCTGGCCTACAATATTATCGATATGATTTTTTTTTTTTTAATCGGCACTGCGTGGAGTTTTCACAATAAATCCTATCACGACATAATATGGTAGCCCTACATTCGTGGTAGCAGCACCAGTTGTCGGGCGACTTAGCTCACGTGAGGTATTAGGTGCAACTTTTATTAATTTTTATTGTCGCCGTCCGTAACGCGTCGCCATTGTGTCAATTGTTCTCTGTAATAACTTCGCGGAGGGTGGGTTGATAAATGGGCCCTCCACCCGTCGCTTTCTATGCTCGTGTTTTTCGTCTTTTGTAACGTAAGCAATTGAATAAAAGTTTAGTGAATATCAAATTACCGATACGGGCTAATAATGTTATGGTCAAGGCCTCTTTGGGGCCGGTGAGTTTGTTTATAAGATCTTTTAAGCAACTTATCGTGTTCTATATTATTATCTCCTTGGCCTCCTCAGTTATTTTAGCTAACTTGATGGATCGACTCCCAAAATATACTTCGTATAATACAAACTGGCAGACGGACAGGTACGTCTGGAATGCTGTCGAATTATTTGCTATGTAACTATTAGTATTGGCTACTACGATCGGATTGTTCGTTAGCTTTGAGCTGAGTTGTGCTAACTTTAGCATCACTATGACGCTCTGTCAACATTTGCCTAGACAGGTTTGAAAGTCGCGGTGCCAAGTTTAGAGGGTACAAAAGCTTTTGAAACGTCCAACAAAATAAAACACTAGAAGGACAGTACAGTTTTTGAAAATAGGGGTGGAATTCTAAGAGCCTCCATGAATTAAACTTCTTTCGTATCTGCATGAACTACACGGGAAAATCTCATGCAAACTACTCAGTATGATGGTGGCTTCTTGCCGAGAACTTTAGATCTTAAGACACTTTTGAAACAGATCAATCCTGACAACGTTGGATGCACCTCGTTTGTGCAGTCTTGCCACAGCTGTTTATATTTATTTTTTCTAGAAAGCTATTGCTACAGTTTGTATTGAAACGTTGTAATCTCAACAGTGGGCCTTCTGAATACATTTTATTACTACAACCGCCTAGAATTGTAAATGCTCAAGCGACAGAACGCTTCTAGACGCGATAAAGGGAGGTTAAACATACAATTTAATTGTCAGAAGTTCGTTGTTGAAAGACAACCGCGGAGATCTAGCAAGCTACTGGCAGTGTTGAATGAAGGTGAATTATGTAACATCGTTGTTCGAACTTTGAGATTGGTCTCCCGTTCTTTAGACAGCAGGATACCGTTTCGAATGAAAGAAACCAAGGATATTCCCCATCCGCAAATGCCTTGTGACTCGACTAACGATATCTCTAGCGTTGAGAATATCATTCCAGATATAAGAGATAGGCAAACTTCTGTCAAAATCCCACAAAAAGGACAAAAACAGTCGATCAATTATTGTAGTTAGTGAGTTTACCCACTGGTTACAGTGCAAAGTATAGGAGGAGTTATGCCCGGACATACATTAAAAAAAATATATATAAACATCAGAATTGATAACCTCCTCTTTTTTGAAGTCGATTAAAAATGCATTGTGTAGAAAGTCATAAATTACGAAATAACTTAAAATTAGATTAATAATGATTAGATAGTTATAATAAAAAATACAATAAAAATAATTAAAAGCAATTAATTACCTCGTGTTTTATGAATAAATCAAGTTTATGCATCATCATCATCATCATTTCAGCCGAAAAATGTCCATTGCTGGACGATAAGGCTCCCCCAAAAATCGCTACATCGACCGGATCTGTGTTTCTCGTATACAGCGGATTGCTGGAACCTTTACAAGCATATCGGTCCACCTTGTGAGATGCCTTCTAACGGCCACTCTTCCAATCATTTTATTCATTTCGTTGCAATTCCGTGCTTTTCAACCTATCTACGAGTAGTTTACTTTTCTAGTCAATATTCATAACTTTGCTTTATATATATAATAGTCAATCATAATTTATTATTCTCTACAATTCGTCGTATAAACTTTTAACTGCATAATCACGTTCCTGACAATTATTTTTCAAAAGTCCAGCTGTATGCGTTATAAATGCGCCGTACATGTTAGTGTGGTCCCGGCCGACGGCACCCGAGCTTACACAAATTGTGTTGAGATTTGTTTGCAGCGGTTGATTTGCTTGTTTATACAATAAACATGCTTGCACGTGCAGTTTTCAGCGGAATTACGAGTATTGGTTATAACTTTTTTTTTATTTTATTTATTAAGGGATAATAAACAACTACAACATGTATAGTACATAAGATTAACAAATTACAGGTAGTAATGTTGCAGTCCACTGCATTATCCACAGATAAAACATATTTAGAGATCAGTGGTTGCCACTAGAAGGGCATTACTAAAGAATTAAAGAATACCTTTGGAAATAAATAATTAAATACGCTTGTTATCGTTACAGAACCAAATCAGTTCAGAGATAATTTCATTAACTTAAACATTTCAACAAAGAAATAATAATAATAAGATTACAATTAAGATAGTTTTTTTATAATATGAGATTTAAATTTATTTTTCGAGCATGCAAATATATCAGTATCAATGAAATTTGAATTATAGGATTCCAACATTCTATGAATAGGGCAGCGTAAGCCAGAGTTCGTACGACAAGAATTTAGCGCAAACAGAGTACGTGCACGAACCTGACGCACATGAACTGTTCGGGGGACAGAATAACACAGTTTACTCGTAAGATCAATGGCATCAAAATTATGGTGCACAATATCATGAAGCACATTGGCCTCTAGATATTTGCGCCGGTTCTCCAAGCTGAGAAGCTTGTACTTA
Organism: Eremobia ochroleuca; assembly: GCA_949629135.1. NCBI lineage: Eukaryota > Metazoa > Arthropoda > Insecta > Lepidoptera > Noctuidae > Eremobia > Eremobia ochroleuca. Next base: position 22,368,906 of record OX451389.1, read on the forward strand.
TCAAAGAGTTGGGAGTATGACAGAATAGTCTTAGTCCCATGACATCTGTAGTACATAGCACGGAGGTACTTGTGCTGGACCCTTACTATTTCAACTACGTACTTATGGTAGAAGGGGTTCCAAATAGGCACCGCATATTCTAACTGAGAGCGAATGAGCGTCTTATACAGATAGATGTAGGTTGAGGTACGCTTAAATTCTGTTGAAGATCTCATCACAAAACCATACATTTTAAAAGCACTATTGACTATGGCTTCGATATGCTGGTTTAAGGACAGTTTGCCATCAAAGAGAACGCCTAGATCCTTCCCTATAGAGGTATTATTTAAGGGGGGGGGGGGGGAGGGGGAGTATTAGTTAAGGTGGTAATTGTAATTGAGGATGAAATTATTCTTAGTAAAGTGTATTTAGTTACACTTGGGGATGCTGAGATGCAGCTTATTGTTAATACAGTAGGCAGTTAGTGTGTCTAGGTCCTCCAGAAATGACTGGCAGTCGTCCATAGTACGTATCGCTTGAAACGCCTTCAAGTCGTCAGCGCACATAAAGAATTTGGAATTTTTAAAACATTTTTTAATATCGTTGATATAAATAATGAATAATAGCGGTCCCAGAATAGAGCCCTGCGGGACTCCGGAAGTAATATTAACAGAGACAGACTGGTAACCATTAAGTACAACCCTTTGTGACCGGTTTTTGAGGTACGACACAAACCACCGCAATAAATTTCCACGAATTCCATTATAGGCAATTTTGTTCAAGAGGATTTCATGATCGACCTTGTCAAAAGCTTTTTTGAAATCAGTGTAGACCGCATATATTTGTAAACGCCTATCAACATGTTCAAAAAGGTAATTTGCAAATATTAACAGGTTATATGTCGTAGACCGGCGCTTAACAAATCCATGTTGTTCAGAAATGATAATATTATGCAGAAGAGGATAAATCTCGTTGTGAACAAGTCTTTCAAAAAGTTTTGACAAGAGTCTCGTATTGGCATTCGTACGAGGTGATCGCGTTCATTAGCTAATTAGTTTGTTTACGTCGAGGCGTTTACCGCGCTGCGCTCGACTCGTCGGCGCGCGGCGGCCGCCCGTGTGCACCAATAGGTTTTACCTACGGTCGCCGGTCGGCGCGAAAACAGAAATAGATGAAATTACTACCGAACAGGAGACAACAAATACAGTCGACTTGATGAGTGACCCGAGTGTATTCTATGAGCAAGAAATGAAGAATGAGGAACAATATTTGCAGGAGTATTCACAGGAAGCATACGAAAATTGCGACGAGCGGAGATCAAGTAAGAGAGAGAGAGAAAAAGAAGATGAGGATGGGTGGACGGAGGTTGTCAGAAACAAAGGCAAGAAATATAAAGGGGAAAAATTTGAAATTTACATTTCATCCAATGACAAAATGCCGAAGCAGTTTGCACTGGCTAAAATATTTAAAAATGAGGGGATACTAAATATCGACAAGATTAAGTATATTAATCCTTACAAGATTAGAGTCGAGTTAAAAAATGAGGACAGTATGGTATTACTGGAAAAGTGTAAGGAGATTACTGACAGAGGTTGGAGAATTTAGAGGGCTATGGAAGTTAATCTGTCCTATGGTGTAATTAGAGACGTAGACATCGATCTGAGAGAGAAAGAAATGTTGGAGCGTATTGAGTGTGCGGAACCCGCACAACTTGTGTCCGTCCAGAGACTTATGCGTAGAAACTCAGAGGGGGAAGGTTGGAAGCCCAGTGAGTCTGTACGCCTTTGCTTTAAGGGCTCGTTCCGTCCAGCATATATTTCCGTTGATGGATTGCGTATACGAGTCGAGCAGTACATATTTCCAGTGACCCAATGCTCACGGTGCTGGAAGCTTGGACATACGGCACAAAGATGCCCGTCAGCTAATGTCAGATGCCCAAAATGTACCGAGAATCACGATAATTGTGACACCACTTCATTTAAATGCACCAACTGTAATGGTCAACATATGGCTTTAGTGCGATCTTGCCCGGCATACTTAAAGGAGAAGAGGTTGAGGGAGTTAATGGCGGAATTTAATTGCACATACCGCCGTGCTTTGACAATATATGTCCCAGTTAAGGAAATCAAACCAGTTGATCGTGACATAATAGTAACAGAATCGAAGGGCGTGGCGGATACACAGGCTGGGAAGTTGTCTTTTTCGGCCTGTCTACAACAGCCTCATACGAAAGTAGCAGCACAGGCGCCTAGGGTGGACAGTCCTCAAGCGAGTGCTAAGACTCGTAAACAAAAACAGTCTAAGAAACCTAAGGAAATTGAGATGTTGGTACAAGATGATGGGATGGATAGACAAGAAGATTCTAATGAAGAGAAAAATAAGACGAGAGAAGTACAATTCAATGAGCTTATAAGTAGACTGAAGGAAATTTTGTTTTTGAAAGGAGAAACAGTTCACAAGAAGGTGCAAAGTTGTTTAAAATGCTGTGTTCAATGGGTAATATTAGTGGTAGTGGAAAATATTTCGGACTGGCCAATAATGAAGGTAATATTAGAGTATTTCGGTTACAATGAATAATAATCTCATAAGACTTAATATCATTCAATGGAATGCACAAAGTGTTCGCCCTAAGTCATTAGCGTTAGAACAAATACTATGCCAAGAAAAAATTCACATTGCGGCACTGAGCGAAACGTGGCTGGAACCGGATAGTCAATTTAAGATGAGTGGCTATAGAATTTTCCGTAAAGATAGGCATGATTCATATGGCGGTGTAGCATTACTGATACATAGATCTGTAGAAGCTCGTCCACATCTTTTTACGAGTAGTAATTCAGATATTGAAGTAGTAATGGTCAAAATTAACAACTGTGAATTTATTGAATATGTATTCTCCGTTTACTGTGCACCTTTGGTGCGAACTGGCACCAATCAATCAGACTGGGAGAATCTATTTAACAGCGTGGACAAAAAAGCTGTTATTTTAGGTGATTTTAACGCTCACCATACGAATTGGTCTTACAAAACAGACTCGCGAGGATCCCAAATGAACGATGCTCTCTTAGAAAGTAAGTTTTTAATTTTAAATGACAGTAAAAGCTCCACACGTATCAAATTAGTAAACAATCAGCTTCAAACATCTTCACCTGATGTGACATTAGCTACTTTTGACATTGCGATAAGGTTGAACTGGTCCACTACAAATGAAAGCTTGGGCAGCGATCATCTTATTATTAAGGTGGTTACACATTTGGAAGCGAATCGGGATTCCATAATTTCGCGACGTAACTATAGGAACGCAGACTGGATATCCTATCGACATTTATTAGAAGTCCTATTTAAAGATTTTATATTTAGTGAGGATGACCTTCAAAAATCATATGACACTTTTGTTAATTGCTTGAACATAGCAGCAGATCGTTTCATTCCACATTATATAATAAACCGTAATCCAAGCAATAAGTTTTCACCTAAACCGTATTGGTACGCTTCCCTATCCAAATGTGTAGCTGAAAGGCGTCTAGCACTTTCGGAATTCCGACGTAACCCTAATCCGATTAATTTAATAAAATTGCAAGACAAAATAAGAATCTCTCAAAGATTAATCCGTCAATCTCGAGATAAATCTTGGCATGAGTTTTGTACTTCATTGGATGGTAAAACCACTCAAAGAGAAATGTGGCGCAAACTGAAGTGGCTAAAGGGTTATAATGTGCCCCGTTCCCACGTAGACAGGATAAAGCCAGTGATCTATTAGGTAGTTTAACACCTGACTATGTACTTCCTGATGACCCAGAATTTGCTAGTGATAAAACAAACTTAGATATTTCTATTACAAGACAAGAATTAGATACTTGTATACGCCATAAAGACACGTCGCCAGGTAGTGACAGAATATCCTATTCAATGATATACAATTTACCTAACAACGGAAAAAACATTTTATTAAAGTTATATAACTTGTTCTACGCACTAAGTTTTATTCCTATGCAGTGGCGTGATATCACTATTATTCCGATCCCTAAACCAGGTCGTGATCCTCAGTCATCCGGATCTCTGCGACCTATAGCTATGATATCGTGTATGTGCAAAACCTTTCATGGTATTTTAATTAAACGGTTGGAGTGGCACATTGAAAGAAATAACTTTTTATCTTCCCATACATCAGGTTTTAGAAAACATCATTCAACTTTAGACAATCTGGCAAGCTTGGTATTATCAGTTCAAACCGGTTTCTCGCATAATCAAATGACGATAGCTGCCTTTATAGATATCGACAATGCATACAATAACGTAGATATAAAAAGTTTAGTGTGTACTTTACAACAATTAGGAGTTAGTTCATTAATGTGTAGGTATTTGTGGAATTTTTTAAAAGAAAGATATTTAAGAATGCAGGTAGACTCGGTTTCATTTTGTAGGTATACGTGCCGTGGTTTGGCTCAAGGTGACCCTTTCTCTCCGCTGCTTTTTAATTTAGCTACTATAAAGATTTGCAATAATATCAATAATGTCTGTATTTCACAATACGCTGCTGACTTTGCGTTAAACATAAACTGTGACAATGTGCGGGAAGGAAGCAAACAGATACAGTTAGGGCTGAATAAATTCGTTGAGCTGCTTTCTGAAATTGGGTTAGATATTTCACCTACAAAGAGCAAAATATGTGTTTTTAAAAGAGGTTTTCGGAGAGAATTAGTTGATGTAGCTATAAACGGAATGACGTTGGAAGTGGTAGATAATGTGAAATATTTGGGACTATGGCTGGACAGATCATTGCGCTGGGCGAAGCACATAAATGAATTGAGAGGTAAAAGTCTGAGATTATTAAATATTTTTAAAGCTGTGATGGGTGCGGGTTGGGGAATTCATCCGATTGTTTTGAGACGGGTCTACATAGCTATGTTTCGGAGCCGGTTGGATTACGCTAGCGCGCTGTATGACAGTAGTTGTATAACACACTTGAGCAAGCTAGACAAAATACAAAACCAATGTATGCGTATTATCGGAGGATTCATTAAAAGCACCGCAATACATGTGATGGAATGCGAGCTCCATCTTCAGCCACTGAGTGCTCGCAGGTATTATCTTGCTGGCAAGTTCTGGTTTAGATGCAAGTCCTTTTCAGGTAATCAGATTATTAAAATCTTAGATAAGCTGAGTAGTTACTGTTGTAATGTTTATTGGAGGCACAAGAAGAAACCCCTTTTAGTTTCAATTCATGATTTTTTTAAAAATACTTCAGTTTATTCAACAACACAATTAGGAATGTTTTCGTTGGACCTATGGGTTAGTGGTATAGATCTTTCTGGGGTACTGGAACCAGATATTAAGACAATCTGTAAGCCAAAGCAACAGTATAAACCCTACGAATTACAACAAATTTGCAATGAATTTTTAACAAATACTTATGCACATTTTTATAAATTATACACAGATGGTTCGAAAAACGATGATGGCAGTAGTGGTTTGGCACTTTATGATCCTCAAACAAATAGCTCCATCCAATTGATGATTAACGCGAAAATTTCCATCATGTATACGGAGTTGATAGCCATAGCAGAGGCAATTTCTTACATTGATTCCTTTATGGTCGGGAAATACGTTATTTTGACAGATTCAAAGAGTGCTATTCAACATCTGGCTCGATGCACCTCGAATTTTCGAGGCACACCGATAGCCTATAACATTTTGGATTCGCTCCGTAAACTTAGGATTAGAAATTTAATAGTTAAAATTCAATGGGTACCTTCACATGTGGGCATAACAGGAAACGAAGAAGCTGATCGTCTGGCCAGAGAAGCTATTTGTAATGGAATACCATTCACCTGCTTACCCTTATTCTCGGATTGCTTATATTTAGTGAGGGAAAAGTGCACAGAGATTTGGAGGGAGCATTTTGACGAGAGATCATTATCTAAAGGCATCTGGTATAAGACCATACAGCCTGGCCTTACGCGTTCACCTTGGTTCGCAGAGTCTGGTTTGTCTAGGACAGATGTGGTGACAGCCCTCAGACTTCGGTCCGGGCACATACCGCTAAACAACTTTGCGTTCCTGATGGGTAAATCCAACTCACCAAATTGTGCTGAGTGTGGCGTGGTGGAGGATGTTTACCATGTGTTGGCCGAATGTGCCCGGAACGAGGTAGAGAGGGTCAACTTAATGCTCGAATATGATGTGAATCTGCGGGAAACGGGCTTGTGTAACTTGATTCTGGCCCGTCCTCTGTCAGATGAGGCTAAGTCCATTTTTAATTTAGTTAAATTAGGCATTAAGCGTAGATAAGTTAACCTTTGTGAGGCCTATGAGGGTGGCATGATCATGTCTGATCAAACCTTCTATAAAATAAATAAAGATTAAAAAAAAAAAAAAAGTTTTGACAAGGTCGGCAGAATCGAGATGGGTCTATAGTGTTCAACGTCATGCTTTGAGCCACTCTTATGCACTGGGGTAATGTTAGCTCGCTTCCACACCACCGGGAACACACCCACACGCAGACATCTATTAAAAAGGATATAGATCGGCTCACAAATAATATCAGCAGTAGCCTTAAAGAAGGCCGCCGGAAGTCCGTCAGGTCCTGCCCCTTTAGAGGGATCCAACCTTTTCAACTTGCTAAGTATTTTTGGTTTTTCGATATGCAAATTACTTATTAAGATACCATTCTCTGCGCACTGCTGCGGTGGATCCCACGCGGTGAGCGTTGGTGACACGGGCTCAAATACGAACAAGAAAAAGTCAGAAAACATATTGCAGACAACTTCAGGATTTGACATTCTGGTATTGCATCTTAGACGGAATGGCTGACTTACTTTTACGGTTAGAAATATAGGACCAAAAATGCTTTATGTTACTACACTTTAAACTTTTAGTGGTTGGGTGCTGGAAATTGCATTTAACAGGTAGGATGGTTCTACGACGTAGTGTGGTGCAATACGAATATTATCTTGGATGACTATAAACTTCCGATTGTATTGACTGCTCACCGCCACCTGGTGTTAGAAGAATGACTCCGAATACTACTGTCTCACCCGCCATCCTCATATATTGATGAAGTCTATTCAACATTCCTCTCCCACCTGGAGATAAAGCAACGCTATCAAACTACTTTAAATCAATTTGAAGTCGGCTTTATAGATTTACCTCCGATTCAATTTTTCTCGAGTAATAAATCGAGTGGTCCCACCTCTAGCGCCCGGAAAAGGCGATGCTTATGTATGAAGGGCACTGGTTATAAATGGCGGGGGTTCGGCTGTTTTAAGCAAAAATCGAGGGAGTTTTTAGACGACAGAGGGAAAGCGGTCAATGTGATTTATGAAGTGGCACGGAACGTTATCTTGTGAGAATCGACGTGTTGACATCAGCTGTTAATGTAACTGACGATGGGGATAATCGGGCTGTTGCACACTTTTACGCATATTTAGGAGGAATTTTCTGCAGTGTGTGGCGATCGTTAATAATTAGGAATGTAGAGTATTAAGAATAATCTAGCACAGACAGTAGACGTGCTGGGTAGTAGAATATTAAAAGTGAAATAAAGATGAAGTGGAGTTAAAGTTAAACCTCGCATAGAGTGTAATAATTATGTTTGTAGCTACAAAAATAGGTCGAACCATCCGTAAACTAATAATCACTGTAACTCGGCAAAAATTCACACAAACAAACGACAACAAAATAAACGACTTCTTGATGAACTCGCAACATGAGATTAGCGTTAAATACTTAGGTATATATTGAAACAATTTCGTCGGCTGCACCCGATTGATCCCTAGTCCGACTCGAGTAATCCCGAAGTACTCCAGAACTTTTTAATTTGGATAAGGCAACGCCGCGAACTTTCCTGTTATGAGAGGTGAAACTTCAGAATTAGTTACGTTACGGTTTCATACAGTTCCGTAGAGTTTTTTCCTCGTTTATTTTAATTAAAGTCACACTGTGCAGTTGTTGGAAGGATTTTATTTTGTGAATGTATGTGGGCGGTTAGTAACTGTTGTATTTTGTTAATTTATGTCACTACTTTATGTTGCGAATGTTTGTGAGCTGAATTTATTCTCTTGAAACTTTATTTTGTGATTTAAGTATAAACTTAACTGTACAGTTTTGTGTTATTATGTTTTAATTTAAACGTATGCTTTTAATTTCAAAATGCATTAATCTTCTCAATGTTTCTTAGCTATCAATGAAAAGCATTTATGATTTTTATATTAAATTTCTCAGCGCATTGACATACCTGCATATTTTATTTATTTGTTTTCTTTTAATTTGTCCGCAGTATTCAGGTACATGTTTACATAATTATACTGTACGGAACACAGTATTATTGTATTTATTACGGAAAAAATGAGTCTCAAGTCACACAAACAACAGACTTCTGGACCTGGAACCAACAAGTAAGTTGCAAAGATTATTCATACTTTTTTCAAAGTTTCCTCAGCGTTCACATCACATAACACACATCTTGAGTTCACGGGATATTTGTTCTGAGCTTGAAGAGCTTTATGTAGCAGACAGCAAACGAATTGGAAATAGTTCGCTTTGTACTAGTAAGTACGCTTGAATGCTGATAGAATATTCAAGCGCTTTCTTGCCCTTACATTTAATTATTGTTTGAATGACTTTTGTTTTATACTGAGGGTGGTAATCTGTGAATCATTTGGATTCAATAATTAATTTAAAATAATCTTAAGCTGAACACTAAGACACGAATCACCTATTATTTCTGTTTTTATAAAGTTTAGTACGAGTATATGAAGTGCATCATACAATTTATTTTGTATCTTTCGTATTTGTAAGTTACACGGAATTCATACTCAATTGTTTCCACGCTAGACATGCATCTCATGTTTAGCGTGGAAACATGAAACAATTAGGTATGAATTCCATGTATTATACCTAGTCAAAAGTACAAAAAAAAACTAACAACTATTGAGCATAACTGCATCAGCACACCTTCATCATCTCAAAAAAGTTTTGGTCACCAGTAGAACACAAAGGTAAGCCTACACTAACAGAGATAGTTCAAATCTTTAGAGTGTAACACTGGAGACATACGCGCAATATTTTGAACAAAAAATACTGTCACTTTTTGAGGGAGGGCGCGGTATATACTACAAAAAATATCGAAATTTTAATTGAATCCATGAAACAAGACGGCTGATGCATAAAACAGTTTAATCATAATTTAAGTATAATAACAATTGAATAATTGTAGTAAAATTTATAATAATCTAATAATTAAATAGGTTAAATAAACAACAAAAAAAAAATGATTTCCAAATTATAAGACCAAATATGTCCATTCTAATAATGTAAATATAAAACAATTCACATTAAAAAAACACATTTCTTTATAAAAAAAACTAGCGACCCGCCCCGGCTTCGCACGGGTGCAATGCTGATCACTACATAGTATAAAACAAAATCGCATCCCGCTGTCAGCCAGTCTCTATGTATGCTTAGATCTTGAAAACTACGCTACGGATTTTGATGCGGTTTTTTTTTATAGATAAGAATGATTCAAGAGGAAGGTTTATAAGTATAATACATGCATAATATAGTAGAGAAACACTGATAATTTTAGAGCCATTATTTCTCGTAAAAAGTATAGCATAAAAAATCTTTATTGTGGGTTATCCCTAAGAGATAGACATATACCATTGTAGATTTTTTTGTAGACCTTTTTAAGGTGTACAATACTGTAGTACATTATTTTGATCTATCTCGTAGGATTCAGCTAGCGTTTGCAATGTAAACGCAAAAAATGTGTTTATTTACGACATCACATTAGAAACCTCTAAAATTATCAGTGTTTCTCTACTATATTATACATGTATTATACATATAAACCTTTCTCTTAAATCACTCTATCTATTAAAAAAAACCGCATTAAAATCCGTTGCGGAGTTTTAAAGATCTAAGCATATATAGGGACAGACAGACAGGGAAGCGACTTTGTTTTATACTATGTAGTGATAACTAATAAGAAATTATCGACATGACAGTTTTGGTTTCAAAGATGTCGGTAGTCTCGCTAGCATTTTTACTGGAAGATATAATCGCATATCAAGTGCATGTCAATTTTGCTGATTTGACGTATATTTTAGTAATGCAAAAGAAAAATATTTTGCACTTTATGAACATAGAAACGAGGTGTAGCGAGGCTCGGTGACGTCACAAAATCAATGCGTGAAAAATACTCGATTCATGCCTTCTCCAGTGTTATATACTGCAAGGTTCAAATAAATCAACTGCCCCACGGGGGTCGTTACGTTAGGTATTGGTGGAGAATTCAGTTGCGTGACGCTGATCCCCTGAGAGTTGCTGGCAGATCGTAAACTGTTACCAGATATACCTACATGGTTAGACTCTTGTAGGGATTCTTCTTCTTAGCGTGTCGATGGCAATCTAAATAAAGAAGGCCCGGAATTTGGTAGGTATTATAGATATTAATGCCATGTCAAGTGATTCATAGGTACTAATACTCGTAGTATACATGCGAAAGTAACTCTTACTCTGTCTCTTTTCAAGTCTGAACCACTGAACCGATCGTTATAAAATTAACAGACAGGTAGCTTGGGACCTGTACAAGGACATCGTCCACTTTTGATTGTGGATCGTAAATGAAGTCGAGGGTTAACATCTAGGAAATCATATATTTTACTTCAAATTATTAAAAAAAATACCAGTCAATCGCGAGTCGGACTCGCGCACCGAGGATTCCGCACAAATTTGTAGGTATGTAAGTAGTTTATCACGGCAATCGTGTGTCAAATATTTTTTCCGTTTTTTCAGATTATGTTCTAAATTTCTCCCAAAAACAGTCCCCAAAACGTATTATTACAATATTATTGACTTTGAAAGTAAAATTGGAAGTCAAAGTTATTTTATATTTAATAACAAGTACGCACTTATTACAATGTAACCAATTAGGTAGTACAGCTACATTCACCAAAATAATTACGTAACATTACTGTAGTGCTAATCTGTAAAAATCTCACCGTGATAACTCAGGTGAAGTGAGCTTAAAGTCAGTCATTGGTGTGAATGTCTAGCATCGTATGGAATGAATGCTTACTTCACCTAACTTCTCACGGTGAGATTCTCTTAGAATCGACCGGCTGAAGTTCATAAACTATGAAAGCACTGAATATTCCACTAACGAAAAGATAAACTGGATTGAGGGACAAACTTAACTTTGCCGTGAGTAAACTATTGTCCACATTATCGACATAGGTCGCGGTTAGTTTGCTAACGGCAAATAAGTTTGTAATCACCAAATTTTTTTTTTAATACACTAGACAGCATGAAGGCACTAGATCATCTATTAAAATAACTAACTTTTCTTGTCCGATTGATTTTAGGTGAATCTCCAAGGATTTGTGATGGTCACTGCAAGGCACTCCTTATGGAACAGGATCCAACACAAACAGCTATAACTTTTTTTATTATTGTTTATTTTTTTCAAATATCGTGAAGTCGAGTTGAAACATAACTTAATGATGTCATATTGTTGATTTCATTAAATAAATTGAGTTACTGACAAGAAAAAAATATTGAAAATTCACATTTTTTCATGCCTCTGACTACCCCTAACCCCTTAACAACAAAAACAAAAATAAATTGTTCCCGTCAGCAACAAAGATTTTGGTATGGGTAACAGTTACTATCTTCCAATTATTAGCCAACTTTAAATTGTTTTAATTCATAAGTTCCCTCAAATTAATCAGTCTGTGAAGGCACGTGTAGGTAAGTTACTAAGTTATATAATTTGAATACCCAATCAATTCGCAGGTATCAGTTTAGAACAAGTCTCATTAGATAAAATAAAAAAATAATAAATAAATAAATAGTTCAACAGAAGTTTATCTTATCTGCGTGACTTTTGTACGAGTAGCTCAGTGGGAACGGCCGCGACTTAGGAGTTGTAGGTTATGGGTTCGGACCCAGTCAGGTGCTTCAGTTTGTGTTAATTATATCAACACCACTGCTCAAAACGGTGAAGGAAAACATCGTGAGGAAACCGGCATGTAGTAGAACCAAAAATTCGAAGACATGTGATATTTACCAACCCGCACTGGTCTCACGTGGTAGATTACGGCCCACCCCCTCTCACAGAGAGGAGGCCTGTGTCCCAGCAGTGGGAACATTATAGCCTGAATATGTGACTCGTGTTTATTCGTATTACTAAATTGAAATTAAATACGTCTCCGTCTTGTCTGTGTAATGGGCTACCAATACCTTTCGTATCTTTGCCAATATGTGTAGGTAGTCTTTATAGCTCAGCACACGAGATCCTTTCATTATTGTGAGATTTTTTTCGATTTGAAATGATGTTATCTACAACCAAAATTGATTATTATGCAAAGTAGCGCTTGATTTACTAGTTATAGGGCCGGGCGATGTGGCGCCGCCTGAGGGAGGCCTGTGGCAGTGGACAGCTTGCGGCTGTATTTATGATTATGATACGTCCATTATTACTGTGAACGGTTTCACCGATCGAATTGACTCGTACGCGAAAAGCATAAGAAGCAGTAACGCTAGCGGTGCTTTACATCGGTTTGATAATCTGAATTAGTGGTTGTGTATTAACAAAGCCTACCTATATACCTACCTTTTTATGACACAAACACAAATTGAGAAGATGTTTTGACTTGTAGCAATAACCTCAAACAATATTCAACAGCTAATATAATTTCCTTCTTGTAACCATCACAAGTCAACACCCCTCTCTCTCACGAATATATTTTGAGGGATCGACTGTCAGTAAATAGTGTAGCGCGCGTTTGGAAGGTGTCGCCTTTGTACCAACGCGGCGACGACGGCGCAGGGCTCACACGTGACGGTTTATCTGGCTCACGTGACCCGCGTACCAGGCAGAGAATGGGAGCCACAGTGGTGCGGAGATGAGTGGGTTTAGTAGAAACAATGTTGGAGAAACTTGTCTGTGAGTCAACTTTGTTGGAAGCCGTGATCTTGGTTAGCACTCACGTAAAAAGTAGGCCAATTCCCATACTTAAACATGTTAAAAATGTAGTTATAATACCATCTCAGCGACAATCAATGTCAAAAATGTAGGTAAATTAGAGGTAATTTTGACAGCTTGTCCCTCTGGCATCAATACTTTAATGCCAGAGGGGCCATTCCCTTATTTATCTTTTCAAGTGTTGAAATGATTTGTGGTTCTTATTCAAGTGTCAAAACATTTTTGCCAAAGCAATTCGCCGTAAAAGTGCGAAATTATCCAAAAAGAATCCTTTTATGCTAATGATTTTAGAAAAGAATGAAAATAAGTTGTGACGCGTAAAAGTAAAAATAAAACAAACATGGTAAAAATATGCATCGCTTCAGCGTGAAACGTACGAAACGTACTGGTTTTCAGCGTTGACTTGATGTCGTCGATCGGAGCAGCATAATAAACTACCTACATCAATAAAATTTAAAAATTATACAAAATATTTAAAAAGGCAACACTCCGTTGCGTTGCGATCGATGCACGCGCAGAGGCGCAACTTATGTAAGCTTAAAATAATATGGCATTCAAAACTGTGCGCACAGCTGTCATAGAGTAAGACATTTATTTGAAAAAGAACTCGGTTATCTTTTTATTGTTACGAAAATAATGGATTAATTGTTCTGAGTGGTTGTTGTGATGTGTGTGAAGGGGGGCCCGTGGCTAAATAGTAACATCCGCACAGGTCGATCGATCAGGTTAAGCTACGCTTGCCGCGGTTGGCCTGTGGATGGGTGACCATCTTTACATACCGAGACCCCTCCGTGCCTCGGCAAGCACGTTAAGCCGTTGGTCCCGTCTGTCATTCGTGGATCTTTGACAATCGTTACGGGTAGTCAGAAGCACGAAAGTCTGACAACCAGTCTTACCAAGGGGTATCGTATTACCAAGTAACTGTAAAGAGAAATCAGCAACAACACTAAGTGGATAATAATAAATTATAATTATTAGCTTCCGCAATAATTAATTAATCAATTTAGTAAGTATTTGCGTTTTCGTTTAGTAATTCAATATAAATGTAATATGGTTTCATGCTGAAAGGAGTTGCTTTGGAAAGGGTAAAATAAATAACATGTTAAATGAAGGTATGTGAGCGCGTATTGACGCGCGGATATCACATTCAATCGCATTCAGCATCAATTGCAGGGAAATCACTTTGCTACTTAGAAAGGCTTTGTTTTAATTAGCTCACGTGCAGATTGATCGAGCTAACTGATTCTTGGGTGGCGACGAATTTGATATCCGGCGGACGACACAACACAGGTGACAATCTGACAATCCAACAATTTTGTAAGTTTTTTTCATAGTTTTCTTGATTATCAAAGAGCATCGTCCTGTCGTAAACATGTGTCTTTTTTTTGATTTTTTGACAAGTTTTTCACATTAACTGTTGTATTAAATAGGTCTTAGGGTTAGAGATCTTTTTAGGTTGATGGATTAATTTAGATATGACTCTGGCCTTAATATTGATTTTATGTCCAACTTTCCAACACAATAAGTATACGCTATTCTGTGTATTCATCCGAATAGAACACAGCAACCGCCTGCTCATCTCTTGCGCACTACGTTGAGTTGCGTCTCTGTTCACAACTGTGCTGTGGCGTTCAACGCGCTCACAAACTGTTTGCATTACTTACTTAGGCTTATTTGCTGATCGTGTTTTGTACATTTATTGCCAAGATGAGGATACAATTTGCGCTATGTGTACGTGTCTGACGAATGGATGATGAAAGAGAACGGTTGTGTGCTAAAGATGTTAATGATGAAATACGAGTATACTCTTGTTCCTTTTGCCTGTAGAATTATACTTACTTCTGCAAGCTATTATCAACGAGTGTATTATAAGATGTTCGGTCAATGCAAAACTGACGGTGTAGTATGTTGGCTCGCAGGTTTGCGCGTTGTACTGTCAAGGTGACATTATTTAAGGCATATTTTCAGTCGTTTTACACGTGCAGCCTGTGGACCAACGTTACGCAGCGGGCGTACAGCGCGCTGCGCGTGCAGTACAACAATGCTTTCAGGATACTGTTAGGGCTTTCGCGGTTTTGTAGTGCTTCGACTATGTTTGCTGAGGCGCGAACCGATGATTTTTTCGCGATCATAAGGAAGCGGAGCACTTCACTATTAAGTCGCCTACGAAGCAGCTCGAACAGTCTCCTGAGGGTGTTGTCACACTGAAGAGACTGACGCAGAGAAGAATCATTAGACACACTCTGACTTTGACATGTTAAACCAAAAACGAAACTACAACAAATTAAGCAGTCGCGATAAGTGTTAATTACACTGAACAACTAATTATCTATTTCTGCAAAAAACTTGAAACTTGGAATGATTTCTTTCTCTGGATTCAATGCAGCGAGACTTATGTTCACAAACTTGTCCCGATCGAGGTGGTTTAAAGGAGTTCGGGCATCAAAGTGCGCCCTTTAATGATTATGCGAACATCGCCGAGTTGTTAACCTTCGTATTCGCTTTTTGATTTATGCGGGTAAAATTATTGTGGAAATTCACTGATTATTCTGTTTTAACAAAGAACTTTGTTACTACTTCACGCACCTGGTATTCTTCTTGACAATGGATGCTAACTATTTTAATTGAAATAAGAGTTCATCTGTTCCCTTATTATAAATGCATAACCCTTTTTTGATTTTGCCGTAATCAGGTATACATCTATATCTATTAGGTATGTAATATAATGTTAACTTTTATAAGTTAGATGTAAGAAGAACTACGTATTCGTAACAAAACCACTACGCTCCGTCCTGATAGGGTCATGTACTCCTACGTTTTAGCCTAGTCTGCAAACGATCGAATATTTGAGCTCCGAAATTTCTGATTTGAGTTGCAAGATACGGAAAAATGCGTGCACTGACTGGTCAGGTCCACTCAATATGTGTGGTTCTTTCCTCAAAAGACCACTTCAGACACCAAGCGACATGGTCTTCACATGATCTGACCAAAATTATGTCTGGACTTTAAAAGAGACTGACCTCTGAGTTTGTTTCGGTCTTTCTTCTCAGAGAAGTAAGATAGGAAACGTCGACCTAATCTAGTTTAAAGAATATGATTGCCGAGTAAAAGTGTACAAACTTACTTATAGAAATAAAATCATTTGTCTTGCTCCACAAATGATTTTTTCTGCAAAAACGTCAATTTATCTAAAAAAACCAGTCCGGTAAAGTCCAGACATGTAAATATTAATTCACAATCAGTTTAACAAGCGGTAGTTAGTTTTAGGTGTCTAGACTTCGTATAATTACATTTTGTGTTCCCTTCAGACCTTGGATACTAATTAAGTATATCGTTGAGATTTTTGTTTATTATAATTTCTTTCATGATTTTGTAAAAAAAATCTTTGTTCCAACTTATTATTTGGAATATCTCATGAGACGTCAAAATGAATGCTTCTTTGGTGTAGTGATCGCAAACGCAAATGCGTTAGACCCCGGGTCACAGTCCGGGTTCCCTCTTAAGGTTTGTCTTACTTTTTAGGTTTTTCATCGGGGACCGCTCAGTAGTGACCCGAAGTTGTGGGTTCGGTTGATGATAAAAGGTTCGCCCCCTTATTACATAGAACTCTGCCTGCTCCTAAATACTTATTCAGTTTACGTTTACGTTCGTTTAAGTCATTGCTTATATTAAGTTAGTAGTCAAAAATAACTTTGTTCCAATAAAATTAGCCTCCACATCGCACTTGTCTATGTAAATCTCACTTTACAAAGTCCTCCCAAATGATTAAGCAGTACTTCTTTAAATTCAGTTCAACGTGAAATTGAATTATATGCTTCTGCTATTAACGTCGAGAGTAATTTTGCATTAATATAGGAATAGCAGTATTATTGCATTCATACAAGTCAGCCAGAAAGTGTCCTATTTGGGGTACCTCAAGGTAGCATTTTGGGACCGACTTTATTCCTCATTTACATAAATGACTTGTGTGACCTTCATCTCACACGTGGTAAAATAATTACATTTGCCGATGATACGGTTCTTTTGTTTAAAGGCAACACATGGAGTGAGACTTTTAAACTGGCAGATGAAGGTGTTCGTCTAGTTACTACTTGGCTCGACTGCAACCTTCTTACCCTAAATGCCCAAAAAACAAAGTACATTGCCTTCAGCATTTGTAATAGGACTCAACCATCTAGTAATTCCTCATCCATCAAAATTCATTCATGCATAAATCCTCTGTCCTGCTCCTGCTACAATCTCTCACGGGTATCTTCCATCAAGTATCTGGGTCTTACTATTGACCAAAATCTTTCATGGAAGGAACACATAGCCTCCATGACTACTCGAGTTAGGAGAATGATCCACTTATTTAAAAATCTGCGGAATGTTTGCCAACCAAAACTACTACGCACTATTTATTTCTCCCTTTGCCAGTCAATAATAACTTATTGTATCACTGCTTGGGGAGGCACTTCTAAAACAACACTGTTATCCCTAGAAAGAGCGCAGCGAGCGGTACTTAAAGTAATGAATTTCAGGAGATTTAGGTACCCCACACATACACTACATAAAGAATTGTCATTACTTACGATTAGACAATTGTTTATAAAAACTTCGATCCTACAGCAACACTCTAAGTTACCCCTTACAACAACCAGGCGTAGAAAGGATTTAGTGTATTGCGTTCCTAGAACCAAAACGGTATTCGCTAGCAAATTTTTTGACCACACCGGGCCTCATTTGTATAATCAGTTGTCAAGATGTTTGAGGTTACGTGATTTGTCAATTCATGATTGCAAAAAGATTTTAAATGAATTTCTACTTCAGATTAATTATGTTGACACAGAAAAGCTATTAGTAAGCCTATCATAAATACAAACACACAGCACGTATTCACACACATTCAGTCACATAAACAAATTACATCAACACACAACATCATACAAACATCAACACAACTTCTTCTAAACATTTTTATTTTTATTGTCTAAATATTTTGCATATATGTCGTCGCAAGCGATATCAAGACGACAAAGTAATCAAAATACTACTTCCGGTTGATTTCATAATATTGGTCAAACCGGAACTTAATTCTCATTGGTTGATCGGTTAGTACAGTGAACGCCGTGAGGTGGCGCTATAACTTCGCGCCATTTTCTACACGTGGACAGAGCTGATTGGAGAGCGGCCGGATTCGACTTGCGGAGCGCACGCCGGACGGTTGAGAGCATACCATCGGAACTGTCATGTTCACCGTACAAACCTTTGTTTCTTACTGCTCATAAAGTGACTGTAAATTACCGAATAAACGTGACTGTGATTTGTGCTTCAAACTACGTTTTACTGGTTGCCCGAGTACCCACCTTCCTCATGGAACCCGTACCATGAAACTATGATGATGGCCCTGTTATCGCTACGCCCACGCTCGCGCCGACATCAGAAGCGGGATCAGCTCGGGCACCTACCACGGATATCTATTGGCGCCAGCTCCTCAAGCAGCAAAACCAGATTACCATGATTGAAGCCGCCTGAACGCTGCTGAAAGCTTCAATCAAGCTGCCAGAGTTCAAGCTGGAACTACCTGACGTCGATTCACGTTCTTGGAGTTCTACGGTGGACATTTGCCTCACAGAACATCCCATGGAAGGAGGCGCGCTGAGTATTGCGCTTGGAAAATCTCTGAAAGGAAGTGCATCGACATGGCTTTCTCAAGTATCGCATACTGGTATGACATGGAGTGACTTTAAGAATCGAGCCAAGCAGCCCCGCAGTCGACAGTGAAACCCTTGGTGCTGCAAGTGAGGGGAACCAGGACATTTCACGGCCCTGCACGAGCTGTGGCAGCCAAGCGGATGGTGGACAACGTGCTGGAAGTAGTGAAGGGCGAGTGGATGTGTGCGTCGTACAACTACCCTCAGGCACGTTGGAACGTAAAGGTGAGCTGTATTGTTTTGTTTACGATTCTGGTGCTGAATGCTCGTTAGTAAAGGAGAGTTTATGTGGTAAACGAGTTAATAACGTTGTTGCGTTGACAGGTATTGGTCAAACGCGTGTATTCAGCACAGAACAAATCATAATGTAGCGTTGCGATTAGCGAGCAACAACTTGAGATTTTATTGCAATTCTACCCGACATTTACTTGCAAAGTAATATTATGATAGGGCAGACAAAGTAACATGTTGAACAAACCTAGATTAAGATTATTTCGATAAAGGCTCGAGATTATTTGGGTGCTGTTGTGTTAGTAACCCGTTGTGGGATGAAAAGTTATAAGTGTGATGATGAAAGAGCCGATGGAGGTCAGAGTATAAGTCCTGCAATATTTTGATGATCTTTCAATTATTTGAATGAGTATGGGTGTTATTCAACATGTCAGCTTTTCTTTAAAATTAGATTTTCATTAAAATTTGTAATGATTTTGACTAAGTTAGATAGGAAGTTCAGAGGTCCGTTTAAGGTAGCGAAAGTTTTGGCGGGTGATCGCTATACGTTTAAGATTTAAACTCTAATCGTACTTACAAGTATGCCCACGTTCGCATACGAAAGATGCCTCTAAGTAGTGTTCCTAAAGAGTTAAACGTAGAAAACGGTGAAGAGAATTATTCCACCAAGTAGTAGAGCACATACCATGGCTATTTGGTCGAAGGGCACGCACTAGTCTGTAGTCGTTACTGCAACTCGGTGTGGAGTTGTTCAGGGAGCGATGGGCAGCTAGTGGTGTACCGTGGTTATTTGGTCGAAGGGCACGCACTGGTCTGTAGTCGTAACTGCAACTGCATGTGGAGTTGTTCAGGGCGCGATGGGCAGCCAGTGGTGTACCGTGGTTATTTGGTCGCACCACACGCACTAGTCTGTAGTCGTAACTGCAACTGCATGTGGAGTTGTTCAGGGCGCGATGGGCAGCTAGTGGTGTGGCGGGGACCGGGGTCTCAAAGGAGACTATTGTTGTGTTGGTCATGTATTGACCTGGGAGTCGCGGACTCTAGATGAAGTGTTGGTCGTATCACTTGAGGTGATGACGATATGGGTGGCTTGAGTGCCACTGGCTGTTGTGGCAGCCGGGCCATGAGCATTGTATGTGATCTAAGTTGATACAGTCCCTGAACATTTATTACTAAGGCTTAGAGGAATCTTTTGTTATCGATGATTGTTATTGCTTTTATTGAATTGTTAAGTATTGCGTTTCGATAACAACGTGGTCAGAATTGGACGAGTGGAACATGTACTGCTGTTGATTTTTTTTCGGTTACAGGTTAACACACAAGGACATGTACAAGCAGAATGGCAGTGTCGGAGAGCGTTGCACTCTTTGGAACTCCTGTACGAATAATCGCTGATCAAGGACGGTGCTTTTCGACTGGGTCACATCACCACAAGCTATCAAAAGAAACTGACTGCAGTAACAGCCGAGTTGAAATGCGAGTGGATGTCTGTACCATTAAGCCAGCTATAGATCTATTGTCTACCAAATTTGGTGAGTCGTTTTCATTTTGTTTTGACTCGGGTACTCAGTGTTTCCCTGATAAACAACAGCAAAAACGATTAAATTGTTAGGTACAGCCCAATCTAGTTTACGATGCAATTTTTGAATACGCTCACGATAGGTTAAGAATGATGCCAGTAGGTCATGTACTAGTCAAAGTAGATGGTGATCACAGTGGTGATGAGCAAGCTTAAGTAATGGGAACCACGCGAGTAGAGGTTCTCTATCGGCCGTAGTAAAAAGTGTGTAGTCATTGGGTGATGCACACGGATCCATGCGATGGATGTGTGAGAGCAATGCGATTGCTGGTCGGCTAGAGAGCCGTGGCGCTAGAGTGGTTTACTCGTGTGTGGGTTTCCCAGGTGTCGAAGGCTCTTAGTGAAAATGATGATTGTTAATGTGGATAACGATGGTACATGGCTCTGGTTGATTATTTTCAACATTATTCGATAGTCAGCTTGTTTACACGGCTCTGGCACAGTAAATATACAGTAAAACATCTTCATACAAACGTGCCGCTCTCGGTTTGAATGTGTGCGTGCGCGCCGCGCGCCATGTCGGCACGCGATTTCACGCACACGCTAACATAATATATGGGGGAAAAAGGTGGCGGCAGTGCGGGCTGTGCAGCGCGACTGTGAGCACGCGCGTACGCTACATGACCGCTTGCGTTCGTCAACTCTCGCCGGCGGCGGCCACTTACTCGTAAATTACGAGTATCATGACTTCAAAAAGGGGAAAAAAATATTGTAGTGTTTTCGGGTGCCTCAATAATGATTTCGCAAACCCGGACTTATCATTCTTCATACTTCCTGCTCAGCCAGAAATGTAGTACCTACTTATACTTAAATATTTTTAGAAAATGTGGTATTGTATTGTTTATTTCACAGTTTATTTGCTTTATTAATAGCGTAGCCGAGTCGCATTTCTCTGAATACTATGTTTAGAGCTAAAGTTTATTTTAAGAAGTCTAGTTTTACTATAAAACAGAGGATTGAGTACGAAACATCGTTTAGGTAAACGTATTTGTCGCGTAGGTATAGTTGTAATAAGGGCAATTTCACAATAATTAATATTGCAAATTAATTACTTTTGAAATTATTATTTTTTCTATTGTCTGATGTGTTGTTCAATCCAAATATGGTTCCGGTAGTCTGACGATCGACTTATTTAGTCGAATACTTGTGTGTACATCGACTTATTAAGTCGATGCGCGTATCGTCGTCTAAAATGTAAACAAATTTCGTCAAAAATAATTCTATCCCGTTTATACTTGAGCATAGTGTATCACGTTTATACTTGAGCTTGTTCGAAAATATTAACTAAAAGTAAAAGTGACAACCCTGGGTATCAACGCAAGAGTAGGCTAATAACTCGGCGGGCGGCCTTAGATAACCTACTGTATATTTATTTACTGTGGCTCTGGTTGATGATTTTCGCTATTATTAGATAGTCAAAGTTTGTTTACACGCTGTGCGTTATGATAAAAGTAGTTTTGATAGTACGTACATAAGCAAGCGTGAGTAAGTACTCTGTCGGTAAATTCGTTCTTATTGAGAACGAAGAGCGTAATCAAACTAAGCTTGACGTGAAGTACAAAGGGTTTTTCAAAGTAATGGAAGTTCTTAATGGTGATCGTTACACCTTAAAATCATTGTCTGGAAATATAACCTACAAATACGCTCATGATCGAATTGGAAGGATGCCTCAAAGCGAATTACCATCTTAGCTTATTTGTGACACCGAGTGATGTAGAAAGCGCCGATGAAGGCACGTCGACCGCGGGTAGTTAAACACACACACCATGGCTACGCATTGGGCCGCACTACACGCTTCAGTCGCAGTCGTAACTGCGATTCAATGGTGGGTCGTTCAGGGCGCGATGCGCGGCTGGAGGTGTAGGG
Organism: Eremobia ochroleuca; assembly: GCA_949629135.1. Lineage (NCBI taxonomy): Eukaryota > Metazoa > Arthropoda > Insecta > Lepidoptera > Noctuidae > Eremobia > Eremobia ochroleuca. The sequence goes on from OX451389.1 coordinate 22,391,239, forward strand.
TTGAGGCCTGGGTCTCGTGGAGACTACTTTGGTTTGGTTGGTCTGGTGAGACCAGGACGTAAGCGTAGTACAATGCGATGCTACAATGAAAAGTTGAATACGCTGCCGAGCAGCTGGGCCATGATGTGCGTGTGTGTGAAGTTAATTGAGTTTACTATACCTGTAGATAGTTTGTTTATCTTGGATTTGAGGCATCTGTTCCATGACCCTGTCTGTAATTAACCTGACTATAGTCAGGAGTGGCCGAGCTATGTGATACTTTGCGTGTATGTTTCTTTACAGAATAGCACACGAGGACGTGTGACTCGTCAGTTTGGCCGTGTCGTCGCAAGCGATATCAAGACGACAAAGTAATCAAAATACTACTTCCGGTTGATTTCATAATATTGGTCAAACCGGAACTTAATTCTCATTGGTTGATCGGTTAGTACAGTGAACGCCGTGAGGTGGCGCTATAACTTCGCGCCATTTTCTACACGTGGACAGAGCTGATTGGAGAGCGGCCGGATTCGACTTGCGGAGCGCACGCCGGACGGTTGAGAGCATACCATCGGAACTGTCATGTTCACCGTACAAACCTTTGTTTCTTACTGCTCATAAAGTGACTGTAAATTACCGAATAAACGTGACTGTGATTTGTGCTTCAAACTACGTTTTACTGGTTGCCCGAGTACCCACCTTCCTCATGGAACCCGTACCATGAAACTATGATGATGGCCCTGTTATCGCTACGCCCACGCTCGCGCCGACATATACATAATAATTTTTAGTTTTACCCACCTTGCGAATGTATCAATTAATACCGAACACCTGTTAAATATCTCGATGTTCACTATAAAGTGCTTAAATGTTGATTATTGGAGAACGAGGAAGACTAACCTACCGTGATACAGTTTTTACTAGTACGGAGGTCAGTGTGAATTATTCTCTAACAACCACATTTCTACGCACGACATGAGATCTAATTTTTTGTTTTGTTTGTAATATCTTTCTTTACTCTGAAATGTTTATTGTTAAGGTTGTTATTGCGATGCTAAAAATAAATGTTCTTTTTTTTTTTTTTTTTTATATTCATAAGAAGTTTCCTCAGGGAGTCAGGTATGAAGCTCTCTTGAAATAGAAAGAAAACTATTTAGTGTAGGTGTCTGCTCGCTATAAAGACCGCGTAAAGTAGAGGAGTTGGGTAAACCGTCGCGCTTTTGGGTTGATTTTCATGTGTTTAACTGTGAGCGAGTAACACCTAAATCCAAACCAATAGCGCACATAATCTTCTCAAAGAGATTGAGCGTTATTCTCATTTAATAATAAATCTTGATGAATGCATGTTGAAATAAATAGTTTGAATATTTTTTTTATTTTTTTATATGTAATTTAATTTATGAAAAAGTGAAAAATGTATTTGATTTAAAACGAGAACGCCTCTTGCTACGATCCTTACCCTTTTCTTTCTGAAGAACATCACCAATAAGGTACACACAACAAGTCACCCAAGCACACAAGTCACTACAAGTCTTCCAATGGCGTCCCCGGGCGTCCCTGGGCGTCCCCAGGCATCCCCGTGCATCCTTGGGCGGCGTCCCCGGGCGTCTCCGGGCATCTCACGGCGTTTACACATGACTGCTATAATTTTTATTGTAACATCTTGCATGCCGTGTGTGTGTACTCATGTTTTGGACAAATAAATAATCGATCTATATCTTTATGACTCTCTTTCAAGTTTATCATCTGCCAAAAATGAAAACAGGCGTAACAAACAAACATGCATGTCAAGTTAAAAGGGACAGGGAATTTAGTTTTTTTTTTTTTTATCATATGGCCTAACGAGACCTTTTGATAAAAAAACTAAATTCTTTTTTTTTATTTGTTCGACTAGCTCGAATAATATTACCATACGTATCGTAACTTCCTCTGCCTAACCTTTTGAGAAATACAAATGTGATGTTATGTTTCGTCACTGATGTTGATACTTACACAAGGACGTTTTAGATACTCGTACATTGCTTTCCAATGTTGCAACAACTCCACAATAATCACATCGCTTCAACATTTCTCCTCAGTAGAACAGCTACAAAACTATCGTAGTTGTAAAGTCACGGACACCGATCAAATATTTGCTTTGAGTAGCACGTTAGTGGACAATTTGGACGCGCGCCCATCGACGCGTGTGACGTTATTTATGGATAGCTCCTAAGTTCCAACATTCCGAGCAAATTCACCCGCTTGTTGACAAAACAACAGAAAATATTGTACGTAACACAATGTTGCCAACATTCTCAACTTTATTTTACTGGTGAACTTACATCTGGGATACTTTTCTTTTGTAGAACAACACCAATTTTACAAGACACTCCTCTCCTCTTTTACATCCTCCAACATGTAACGATGAAGGGGAAACGTGTTTTACGAGTAGTCTCATTACAATGGAGTTATGATTGTTATTTGAATGAAACAATGTAGTTTGGTGTTTGTGTGCTGAAACTTTTCTTAATGACACCCCACGATGTAGTAGGTACTTACTATTTGCAAAGCAACTTGTACAAGTTATGGAGTAAATTAGTGAAAATATTTATGGACCGAACCGTAGACAAACAGTTTTAATAACGATTCTAAAGTTCGTATTTATTCAATTTGATGCTGAAGTTGGATCCGGTAGTTAAACGAATACGCTTTACTGAAAAATAAAAGAGAATCGTTATTCCAACGTCTAAAATTTTTATTATAATGTATTAAATTATTGATGTTTGTTTTATGGTAAGACAATACAACCTTAGGCACCTAATTTCGCGCCACGATAATGGATAAATAAACGAATAATCTCAACTTCAGATAAAAAATAGATAGAATCTTCTTTGTTACGTACACCATATAAATCCCAGATAAATTCCCTTTTACTCTAGGTAAAGCTAACGTTTGGTAGGTAAAACGTAGTAGTTTCTGGTTAAATTTCAATAGATCGTTGACTCCATAGAAAATAAGAGACAGAAACTACTTAACCCAATTTCTACAAAACTGTCCCACTTGTGAGACGCCTGTAGGTACCAATGTGGCTTATATAACCCTCAAGGAAAAACAAAAATCTCTTTCACTTAATAACGTTAAAATATTTCCCGAAATCACCACAAAATACGGAGCGCATTCATTAATCGTGAGCAAAGAAAAAGTTCACGAAAACGAAAGAAACGGAGATAAATATACGAAATGAGATTCATTGCAATAAGTTTTATTTGTTTTGTTTCGTTTTCATAAATAATGCACGCCGCGCCAGCTGGGCCCAGTGGGCACGCTACCGAGATATTGTTTAAATCATTTGATAAATTAGACTTCTAATACTAATAGGTATCTGACGTTTGCATTGTGTAGTATGTTTTGATATTGATCTAAACGAATTTCTATGGTATTTTATATGCACAGCAGCTCTCGATGTTCTTCGCATATCTTTATACATGCAAATTCGCCAACAGTTCCCTCTTGGACAATTTGCGTGTCCAGTGTCGCACCGATCCGGTCACACAAAGCAAGTCAACATTACCTGGTTGAGAAGCGTTAAATTATATCGGGATGCCTAAAACAGACCTTGCTCCACAAGCTCTACCCATTGGTCGCCTGTCGTACGAAGGGAAGTCGCATACGTCTTTGAAAAATACAAGCAAAAAGCCGATTTCCGGCTTTCCCTTTACGAACATACAACAGCCCCGGGCAGACTTAAGAGTCGGAAGCCAATGCATTTACTATCGAATGTATTTCAAACGAAATACGAAAGTAGTAGAGAGAGAGAGTAGCAGTAGATTAGTAGTATAGTATGTGAAGAGACTAGGAGGACACTCATAAATGAAAATATCTAGGTATTCGTAAATAAATTCTGAGTGAAATAAGATGTACTTATCTACGGTAACAGCACTGTAACTGAAACAATTTTAAAAGAAAATGAAAAGTTTTATGCCCTGGTCAAAAATATGAGTACTCTCCAAGACATTTTGATCTCTTCGTTGCCTGTACTTCAAATTCAAATCATAAACACCGAGACTAACTTCTAATAAATTCTCTCGAAGTCTTCAGTTTCCACCCCTGACATACAATCACCACCTTCCTGACTTTAACGCCACATTTATTAATTAAATTTATAAAACGAACCGGCTGATGAACTCAGGGCAATCAGTACATAAGAGCCTTTTCCCATTCATGTTGAAGAGCCGAGTTTTATGTTGTCAACAACTTGGTTTAACGTTGTATACAGAAGTAAGGATGTTAATAATATAAACTTATTAATATACTTACTTCTGTATACAACGTTCTCCTCCCTTTTTCTTTAATTTTGATTATATACTTGTATATAATATTGTGTATATATTTTAGTGTAAATTGCAATTAAGGCTTTTTATCTAATAAATGGATTCTTTAGACTTTCAAAAGTAAAACAAGTTTATTTAGATACTGATAAGCTAAGCGAAGACTTAAAAGGAACCACTCTACATAATTATGATAATGCTATTGTGCTTATTTTTGCCCTTTGATTATTTGCCCTCTTTTTTATATACTTGTATATATTATTATTATTATTTTAAGTCTGTTAGCTTTTTAATTAATTAAATATTGTTTGAGAAGTTAATATTATAATAGCATTTATGGATTAGGTATTGTTTTAGCTTATTTATAAATATATTAAATTCTCTACATATGTACATAATAACGTATACATACCTACTCTGCCTTGTTTATATATACTCGAAATATGCAAGTTCGCTCACAAACACAAACGAGACGACATACAAACAAGATACACACTCCCACACAAATTACGACTCGACATACCAACATTCCGCTTAAAAATACACTCAACAAGCCCTCTAGTTATGTCAAACAAAATTTACAATATGTTACCCGAATATATAAAAAAAGAAAAAACTCCATCTGTTCACGAACAAATTAAAAAAGATATTAATAAACAAATGCTATTATAGTGTCAACGAATACTTAAATGATAAATCCTTGAAGAACATAAGCATATAATTAGTAAAATGTTAAATTATTATTATTACAAATTAATTATACAAGGTGTAACTTAAATAACGCACAACCTCTTAAGGGTTCATTGTACTCATCATTATGAACAACTTTTACTATGGGATCAAACCTGAAATCGCGAAAAAAAAAAATCAGCTGTTCCCTACATTTATGTTCGCATAACTCGTCAAAATGTAGGGAACAGCTGATTTATTTTTCGCGATTTCCGGTTTGGTCCCATAGTAAAAGTTGTTCATAATGATGAGTACAATAACCCCTTAAGGGGTTGTGCGTTATTTAAGTTACACCTTGTATTTAGTGAAAGTGTGTTAAGAATAAGTTAGATTATAAGATACGTAATTGACAAGTCCTCTTCTCCACGTATCTTTCTTTTGCTGTGTCCGACAGGGTCCATGATGGTTTCTTTTGGAAAATATTTACCACCCAAGCCTACATTGTGGAACGCAATAAAGAATTAAGTATGTATGACTAAGTAAACGTTAATTAGGGTACGTATCTCTTGACTGTATGTTTCAGTCCACTGTTAACCCAAATGATAACGAACAATAGAGTCACAGTTCTAACCTAACCTAACCCAAATGATTCACTAACAATAGAGGGGATCAGCCGCTCGGCGGCCGCTACCGCAGCACGCTTGCTTCGTAAAACCTGTAGTCCCATGTCTCAGTAACGCCATCTGGTACGACTATAAGCAAAATAACATAATGGTCAAGTTGAACCAGATACACTTTTACCGACACCAACCTTTGATCACCAACCGTCAGATAGTTTGACATATTTAATTAAATTGTTTGATTCTTGGTAAATTATAAAACTCATGTACTGACTCAACATATTTTATCATCATGAGGCCAGACCAGTACCACACCAGAATTTAATATTACTATTTTCTTCGAAAATAATTTTCTTTTGCAAGCGACCTGTCATGTGGGGCGTATGACAGGAGACATAGAACTAAACTGAGCGAGGTGTGACCTGTAGGTGCGACGGAGTAGATTTTGATGTTGTTCGCTATGACCCGTCTATCGTAAGTATATTTAATAAAAAAACAAAATATTTGTTTTTTACAAAAGAACAAAATGTTTCAGGCAGGTGGGTGTTGCATTTTGTTATATTACTTTAAGGCCTACTTGGTATTGAGATGGTCTATTTCCTAAAAACACAAGATAATAAATCAAATTAGTTCCGAATGCATCAATTCAGCATAAAAATAAATATGGGCTTTTCACAAACCTTTGGGGTATCTAAAGATGTTCACGGGCGATCATTACCCACTCAACAATGAAACTTCCTGTATTTAACTGCATTGCCATTATAAATGAAATAAAGCCTTGTTGGCTGTAAAAATACAACTTGCTATCGGAACGTGCAGTCAGACGTGCACAATCCGCGGCTTCGAAATTATAGCATGCTTTCGTTAGTGTCTGACACGTCGCAACACACTTAGAGGAATTGTCTGAAACACGGCGCAAAATAAATAGGACAACTATCTCCCCTCCTTCCACTAAATAATACCAACGACTATTGAGCACGTCGGAAAGCTGTTGGACTATATTTAATATTATCCATGATAAAAAGTATAAAACTAACACAATTTTTAATAATCGTAATCGAATAGTAAAGCCCGTAAAATTCCGTAGCTCCATTGTTGGCATCACGCAATATATTATGTTTATGTCGTGTCCTTGCGAAACAAAAGATGTCAAACATGAAATAAAGGTCCAACACGGTGTACAGTTCCGACTTAGGGCGCGCGCATACTGCCTGAGTGGCAGATGGGCCGCCGTTGTTAATTTTATATTGCACGGAGCTCGGGAAGTTATTTAAATTAGTTTGTGCTGCTGCAGTTAAGTGTATTGTTTTTGAAACTTTTTGATTATTTCTACTTTCTTATGTTGTGGAATTTGGAAAATGCAATGGCAAGGCAACATATTATTTGTTGTATGCATTTTCTTTTTTCAACAAAGTTATTGTTACAGCTTTCATTTTTTGCATATGCATTACATGTCTTTTTTGCCGGAACTATAAGTACTGCAAAGTAAGATGATGTTTATTTGCTCTGAGCATACGTGTGCTGACAATTCCAAGTTCTATTACTGTTTTATCAAAAAATAATAATCAGTCCGTAAAATAAGATCATTATTTGTCCAGGACGATTACATACGAGCTCCTGGCAGGAGCCACGAAACCAATGTAGCAACTGATTTCTAGCTCTGTGAGGCTGCGATTATAGTTGTGATTTTCTCATCAACATCAAGATACCGCGCTGCATCACGGCGTAACGTGCCACTCAGTCTGCACTCTCCTTAACGTTAAAAGCATGGTGTTGGACGTCGCAAGATGTTTCAGATCGCCACGTTCTTGTCGTTTCCACCGCGTTACGTCCGCTGTGTCATAGTGTTGGTAGCTGTTCCAGACCGGGCACCTAATGGACGCCTCACCGCTTGCTGGGATCCGCGGTATTTGTTTTGATTGTTAGTTTTATTGGTTACTGTCAAGAGCCTGACAGGAAGTCTGATGGTGTGACACATTATTGATTGGATAAAAGCCATATAATATTAAGGTCCCACGGTTATTGGGTTACGCAACTAGTCGTAGTTATTGGGTTACGCAACTAATCGTAGTTATTGGGTTACGCAACTAATCGTAGTTATTGGGTTACGCAACTAGTCGTAGTTGCTTCGTCTCTGATCTGATCTGAGGATCTGGGTAAGACTGGCTACGAGTACTAACCTCAATTGACCTGCAAAAAGTCAGTCATGAAAAAGATTTAACTTTATTCTCCTATACTAACTACGAGTATCGCTTTCGTACGAAAATAGTAATGTAAGTATTACTATTATCATTTAGTAACAGTAGGACTTCGTTTTACAATATGTTTATATTTACAATACCTGCGACTTCTGCAAGTAACAGCCAATTTATCGCACATACACAAAGAGTCATGGGGAAATGATTTGTTAGTAGCAAACAATTGAACTGTTGACATGGTCCTACAAAACTCAGTGGGCCAAACAAAGAGTACATCTATTATTATAATGCCAAACTTTTCGTTTTATTGCTAAGGAAACATTGCATACGTTTCATTTTGTTTTAATAATAAAATGTTTCTTCACAAAATAGAGAGCTTTTCCTTCCTCAAATAGTAAATATCTAAAAAATATTTCTCTGATTTTTCCTATAGCCTCTAGCAGCTATACACAAAACACAAAAACAAACACACAAATATTGAAAACACACAAATGTTCCTGTTGTTGTTTTTTTTGTTGTGGTTTTAAATATTGTATAAAATAATTGTCTGAATATTCTAACGTTCAGATAATTTACACAATATTTCCGTAAGGAATTTATGGAGCCTATTCCATCTCATGCAATGGTTCGTAAGTGGGTATTCATCGTGCAGGACACAAGATTGCCTAATCATACAATAAAAAGGGAAATTAAAACAAGATTGGCTTCCTAAACAACACTACCTACGGCAACTGTAAAACGTGTCATCTTAGTAAACGATCGAAAACTGCACAATATGTGTGGAGGAAAAACCACTTCCCGTGAAAGTTTTTTAATTTGCTGAAGGTATAGGTAGATTACTAGAGCTTACAACTTTAGCCGTCCGCTGGATAGAAAGAGTGAAGTATGAGACTACGTGATGCGTGGGGGACCGGCATCTTATCTGGATAGTCTTTAGCTAAAGAAATAGACATTAATTAGATAACAGGGCTGATTGCCGCGAGTTATATACTATATATATATTTTAACACTTTAAAACAAGTTAGCTACTTGAAGAACATGCAATATAATAACTCCATTTATTATAGGTTCTTTTTGTCTTTAAATGGATAAAGGGGTTAAGACCCGAAGTAACGTTCATCAGACGTAGATTTAGTCCATTGTCCCAATAGATTCATTACATGGTTTGTCTGTCTTAATTAGACGCCCTTTGTCACCTAAATACACCAACTTTCCCACTAAGTTAGTCCACGGGTGTATCTAGATCTAGACGAAGGACCAGTTGACCTTGGAGTCGCGCCAAGGACAGTGAGGCGATCTGTTTGTCTTCCCTGGGGAACGCAAATATGTACTCCGTTCAGCTCAATGCACTCGTGAAAGCACAGGTTTGAACTAAATAACTTGCGCCCTCGTTAACTCAAAATATGACTTGTAAATAGAACTTAATTCGAGAGTGTAAAACTTTTACTTCTGTTCTCTTTATTTTACAGCATTCCCCGTATTTTGCCAATTAAGGCTTACAGACTAAATCTGTCCTGGAGTTAAGTAAATATTCAGAAAACGAGCCATGTTGCAGCCTGCAGACGAGTATGACGTTATGATTAGGATAGACGTTATATGACTTACATTGTAAGATAAACAAGCGGTTTATTTATATTAAGATACATTGTTGTTTAATGTGAAACGTTTCACAAAGTTATTATCATGTGGGTTATATGAGGATGATGATACTGTAGCTCGGAATAAAATCAAAAGTAACTTCTTATGCAGCTTAATTCGAGTGAATGATAACTATTAGTTATGTATATATTGCAACTATGCTTGTAATGCTTTTAAATCAACGGCATTTATTTATATTTTTCACATTTCTCCTCCTCCTTAACTCCCCAGCACCAGAATATTAACACTAGATTGCCCAAGGAAGTCATTTTGACTGCTTTTTAATTTCAATTAGAAAAATATACAATATAGGTATATACTAAGTTTCAGTCTTTCTAGTTTTTAGTTTAAAATGTTTATTTACTACGTCACAATATTATTAGATAATAGGACAATTTTGATAAAATCGCAAATTCCTCATTTAACTCACATAATATTAGTATACGTCGTAAAAACATTATATTCCATATTCTATTCTCTTTCATAAGAATCGATTATCTTTCATATTTACCATCAACAAATTCAATAATAACAATCATAGGTTAGTCTCGTCTGTACATAGAACTTACAGATCGAACATTAAATAATAGTATTCACTGTGAGTTCCGTGGACACTGTTACAGGCAGGCGGAGTGTGGGTTCGACGCTAATTCCTGAATGAGATCCGGGATTTGTCCCCGAGGTTTGCGTAGCTGTCATTGTGGACAAGGATTATGTGCAGGTTATTGTTATTATATAAGCATTTGTTTCTTATATGTGATTCCTTTTGAACGGCAGTGTAATGTTTTATTACTTTCTAAAATCATGAGCTAAACATTTAATTTACAGTGTAAACGTAGTGTTCCCTTTCAAAAATCGTCTTATGAACTCGGGGCTCCTAATACTTACGAGTTATTCGTTTCCTTCGTCTAAAAATTGTTATTTTGTAGTTGTCTGCCAATCGTATAGTAGGTACTTGGTTGAGCCTTATTACCGGTCCTTTGAAATTACTCCAAGGAAAATGAGTGAAATAGTGTTTATTTTACACAATCACAAGCAGGCGGACAGGCTTTTCGACTTTTGTCATATATCTTATTCAATAAGCACGCAATAAGGATTTTACATAATTCTTCCATAACAAATGCGTTTCGCGCCGTCCCTCGCTATTGATTAGAGTTGTCGCAAACGTTTCTAGTTAGAAACCCTGCGCTGAGTCGTCGTCTCAATGCATTCGACAAGTCGCGAACGCTAAATACGTGACGTACCACATAGGAATGACACAGAAGTTCCATTTGAAGATGTAAAGAAAATGACTTTCTAGTTCTCACTCATGGCGTTTTCAACGAAGTTACGTCGATGAATACATGGTTATCTTTGACAACCAAAATTAGGTACATACGGTGTGAAGGCCATCAGAGACCTTAACGAGTTTTTTTAATTTGTATTTTAATGGATATAGTTTAGCACTGGATTATTAATATCGACTAAGTATGAAACTGTCATTCTTACAATGTGCGTTCAAACATAATTTGTTTGTAGAATAATTATGACTAATGCAACTGTAGACAGGGACAGTTTCGCCCGTATCAAAGGACCGCACAATTTTAGTATTTTGTAGCATTTCCTTTGTTTCCTTCACCACGAATATTTACTCGTTGCTTTTCATGCCGCGTTATGAGAGTCGGAACGCTTTCGGTATGTACTGCGGGTGGCAACGTCTTTAAGGTGAGATAAAATTTGACTACCCTCGGCTATTCTCTACGAAAGTGGCTTAAATTAAATAAAAAGTGAGAAGATTTTTGTCCTATATAAAAGTCTTTTATTTTCATGTTTCAGAAATAGTAAAAGAAATATTCGGCGCTTTATGTTCTATTTAAAATAGCTTTGACATGGCCTCAGGCAGTATTTTGTAAAAATATAACTTTTATTTAAGTTCGCTAAGCGATAGATAGAGCTTGTGAGACGTAGGTAAGAAACCGGTATTCGCCAATCACACAAGAGACATTTGCTCACACCGATAGTTTTGCCTATCGGTATACAGCCTTCCAATTTCATAACAATATTAGTAGCCGTAGGTGCTAGCATTTTGACCAACTGATCGTAGCTAGCCCAAGCACAAGCATGAAGCATACAACGTAGCAGCCTACAACGTTGCCACTGCAAGGACACAAGCCTCCTCTCCGTAAGAGGCGCTGGGCCCTACTCCACCATGCGGACCCAGTGGGGGGGAGGGGGCTGGGGGGGTGTCTTCTCGTCTTCAAATTTATTGGTTCTAGAACATTCCGGTTTCCTCTCGATGTTTTCCGTCACCCTTTTGAGAGCAGCTGTGATGAAATAAATTACACAAAGTAAAAAGATCATAACATGTTCAATTTCACATGTTATAAACACAGATATTGTCAATCCCAAAAAATAACAATAGGAACAACCCATTAGCTGGCGCCAGTGGCGTTCAGCTACAGACTCGTAATGTCCATTCGTGTTACATTTTAAAGCGTTCAGAGGCGAAGGAGGTTCAAGCGTGGCTGTTAGACTAGCGATTTTGATGATTTATTATAAATAGATAATAATTATAAAAACTTAGTGGCTTTTGTAAAACATCACTGTGCAGTATTTCATTGATAACTACGAGACACAATACAAGTTTTATTGTTTTTTCGTCTGGGGACGTATAACAAAATATTACCTAACTAAAATTAGTATGATTCTATGAGGTAGTCAATAGCCAACACCTATGTCACTTCACCACAAGTATAATATTATATAAGCACCTGCCTATTCTAAATCCTTGAGATGTATTTAAATAATGAATTATAATACTTAGGAACTGTACAAATTCAATAAAATAGTAACTAACGCACTCGCTCATAACAATATTCATGAGTTTAGACATCGTCAATCATTACCTAAGTTAGTTCTTCATGTCCTCTCTAGAACAGACCATGAAATATGATTGTCTTTGAAACGCGTCATATTTCAAGCGTTTGTTATCTTAATTGCGAAAAAAACAATATTAAACGAAACTTAAGTTCATAATATGATAAACGATACAAATTCTACACCGATAGCAGAATGCCCGCTGTTCGCGGCTTCATTCGACTTCGTTCGGCTTTGGCTCCAAATCTTTATAGCGGTGGTACGTGGCTCATAAACAGCATAATATCTGCACGTCTTTGCTTTCTCACTTATCTGTACTGAAACGATAAACTTTAAAGCTGATACTGGTCACGTAGCCAGGGATGTTATTTCTCTTTGTATTCGGTGTATTTTTCATTTCTCGAATATTTATGTTTTTCAGGAATATTTCTACATTTCTAATTGCGTGAGTATATCAACACCATACGCATGTGTTTTCTGATGCGTGTATGCAATTTAATGTTGTTTTCCTTGATGCTGTTTTTTTTGTTTTCTAGTTTCAGAACAGTCCTTACCAGGGTCCTCACTGACCCATCTCGGATCTCGTTGTATACATAGAGCCAGCGAAATCTCAAACAGCTATTATTTACATTATTTGAATTTCGCACAATAGGTACTTAAGCGTGCCTATATCAAAGCAATATTCAATGCCCTATGGTAATTGTATCAGATATATTGAACAATGGAGAAAACATTATACAAAAGTGGATACAAAATGTGAAAGCTTTCTTTGACGTAGTTTCAATAAAATTACATAGAAACAAAAAAGTAGGCATGTTAACATTACTCGACTTAAATAATATTTCTTCAAATGTAACCAATATGTAAGTGTTG